>OY482673.1:128968407-129269102 GCA_960531455.1 Urophora cardui
GAGACGGGCTTTTAGACGAATTGACAGAGTTTGAATGCATAAAAGGAATCGAGTGAAGGACGAAGGGCAGCAAAGAAAGAAAGGATGCTGTTACATGTACATATATATGTTTGTATGGGTATGTACTATGTATATGTATGTGTTTCCATTAGTTATGTGCTAATTGTTATGTGTTAATTTGCATTTGCGTTTATATTTAAGCACAAAAACTAACACTTGCTTTTTTCCCTGAGGCCCTTAATTTCACACAACCAACAAATTAAAAGCCGGCTGAGTCTTGTAAACAATAAATAAATATTGACGAAGTTAAATATTTATTTATACATACTACATACCAGGGCTGCACATTAACGTTATTTTTTATCAATAACCGAAAAAATATTTTGTTTTCAATTCAACTTTGAAAAATTTTAACGTTAAGTGCTGAACAAAAAAATACTGTTTTGATAATTATCAAAAAAAAAATATGAAAAAAAATTTCGTTTTGTTGATTATCAAAAAACAAATATTTAAAAAATTTTGTTTCGGTAGCCAACAAAAAAAATTATCAAAAAAAATAACGTTAATAAAAATTCAAAGTAAAATGAAGCCGTAAGCCCGAAACAAATTTTTATTATTATTTTGTTTTTGATAATCAACGAAACAAAATAATTTTGATAATTTTTTTTTGATAATCAACGAAACGAAATAATTTCAATTTTTATTTGATATTCAACAAAACAAAATTTTTTTGTTAATTTTTATTTGATATTCAACAAAACAAAATATTTTTGTTGATATCGTTGTGCAGCCTTGCTACATACAAATACATATACCTACTTGTAAAAGTGTTAAGGTAAACGCAGCCACAAACACTTACCATAATAAACATCCTCCAGCGACTCCACCTTGCGCATATTCATGCTAATGCGCCAGGAATATATCAAAACAATTAAGAGTGACATATTCTGTAATTAAAATAGAAAACAAAAACAAATTTATTCACATAATACTCGTATTAACACAATGAAGATTATTTTTTTTTTTTTCAATTAAGTAATAATGTTATATGATAAGTTATAAGTATGTTACTCATACGCCACGGCTCACCTACATATGTACATAAACCGTATCGCAAAAAAGAAAGTTCGCCGTACGCCCCCGCATGTGATGTCTTTTTGGAAAAGATTTCCGGAAAATTTTTTAATTTTTTTTTGGACGCCGCTAGATGTCGCTAAAATTTATTTTACTCATATCTTCGGTATTTATAGTCCGATCTCTAAGTTTAATACACCACTGTCTTTTGCTTGAAAGGGCGGCTTATACTATGGAATATTATTAACCCTATGTGCGCCATTGGGGTCACTACCACCCAGTACTTAGTTTATACCACCCTAATGTACCTTTTTTATGTCTGCATGTTAAACGTAGTCAAAAATTATTAATCTTTTGCAAAATAAGTATTTCGATCGCTTGCGCAGAACCCGAAATAAAACACGTTCAACATTCCGAGGAATATAGGTTTTTCGGTTCCTTTGGTCTTTTAGGTTAATTTTACAGAAAAATTTTCTGAGGCGACCCCTAGTAAAATTTGATGCCAAATAATTTTCTAGAACATTTTAACCCTCTAGCGACCTTAAAAATACTATTTTTCCTGATTTTCTAAAAAAGGGGGTCAAAATAACCTTTTATTGGCGGTGCTAGAGGGTTAAAATGTTCTAGAAAATTATTCGCCATAAAATTTCAGTAGGGGTCTCCTCAGAAGAAATCTTTGTAAAATGAACCTAAAGGACCAAAGGAAGCGAAAAACATTTATTCCACGGAATGTTGAACGTGTTTTATTAAACGGTTTTTAAACGGTTTTATTTAGCTCACCCCGTTTGTTTTATTATTTATTCTTTATTCTTGGGTCAAATTTAGTAATTCAAATTTCACCCTCTTCCTGTCAACCGATTAATCTGAAATTTTGCACGCATGTATAACCCCGATGACAATGCAATATTATGAAAAAAAAATTCCGATAGGTGGCGCGTGGGTCGCTATATTTACAAAAATCGCATTTATGGTCCTATTTGGCTGAAATTCGGAACATGTATTACTACCTTGAAAAGAAATATTTTCTTAAAAAAAAATTCCGCTAGGTGGCGCGTGGGTCGCTATATTTACAAAAATCGCATTTATGGTCCGATTTGGCTGAAATTCGGAACATGTATTACTACCTTGAAAAGAAATATTTTCTTAAAAAAAAAAAAATTCCGCTAGGTGGCGCGTGGGTCGCTATATTTACAAAAATCGCATTTATGGTCCGATTTGGCTGAAATTCGGAACATGTATTACTACCTTGAAAAGAAATATTTTCTTAAAAAAAAAATTCCGCTAGGTGGCGCGTGGGTCGCTATATTTACAAAAATCGCATTTATGGTCCGATTTGGCTGAAATTCGGAACATGTATTACTACCTTGAAAAGAAATATTTTCTTTAAAAAAAAATTCCGCTAGGTGGCGCGTGGGTCGCTATATTTACAAAAATCGCATTTATGGTCCGATTTGGCTGAAATTCGGAACATGTATTACTACCTTGAAAGGAAATATTTTCCTAAAAAAAACTTCCGATAGGTGGCGCGTGGGTCGCTATAGAGGCGTTGGACTGCAATAAACTAACGGGCAAGAAACCTTGCAATAATGAAGCACTAAATGAATTAAACAGAATGCGAAATAAAAACTAAAAACTAGAAAATAAAAATAGGTAAAAAAACTTTTTAAGTTAAACGGTTTTATGTTATACATACATTGCAATGTTTAAGATAAATGTACTAAAAACCAAAAAATAATAAAATAGATACAGTCGTGGGAATTATAAACATTTGCATAGACTAGACTAAAATAAAACCGGGAGGCACGTCAATTGTCTACAAATTATCGACTTAATGTGCGATAGAAGAATCGTTTAATTCGTCGTTAGGCAGTTGGCCCGCAGACGGTGAGGAAAATACTTACTATTTTCTTGCTCATGGAAATTCCAATAGTTATACACTCCATGTTAATAAAAGAGATGTTTCAACTAGTTTATCGTTGGACATTCACGCGGGGAATCGTTTCACTGCTCGTAGTTTGTCTTTAATCGACAAAACATATGATAAAAGTACTACTCGCTCACCACTATGAAACCCTAAAACTCGCTTATAATCGAGCTTGCTAGCTTTTTTCCACATTCTAGCCCTACTTATCACACGTCCATCGTTGTCGGTTGAACAACTGCCTAATTATAGTGTAACATTACAAAACAAACATTTTAATCAACGATTGTAGACAATTGACGTGCCCCACGGTTTTATTTTAGTCTAGTCTATGCAAATGTTTATAATTCCCACGACTGTATCTATTTTATTATTTTTTGGTTTTTAGTACATTTATCTTAAACATTGCAATGTATGTATAACATAAAACCGTTTAACTTAAAAAGTTTTTTTACCTATTTTTATTTCGGGTTCTACTGAAGCAATCGAAATACTTCTTTTGCAAAAGATTAATGATTTTAGACTACGTTTAACATGCAGGCATAAAAATTGCATTAGGGTGGTATAAACTAAGTACTGGGTGGTAGTGACCCCAATGACGCACATAGGGTTAATAATATTCTATAGTATAAGGCGTCATTTCAAGCCAAAGACACTGATGTGTTAAACTTAGAGATCGGACTATAAATACCGAAGATATGAGAAAAATAAATTTTAGCGACATCTAGCGGCGTCCAAAAGAAAAATAAAAAACTTTTCCGAAAATGTTTTCCAAAAAGACATCATATGCGGGGGCGTACGGCGAACTTTATTTTTGCGCCCCTATAAGGCGAGACGGCCTAATGTACATATCTCACCTGCCAATTAATTATGTATTACACAATGTTGCTTTAGCGAGTTTAAAAGCGAAATTAATGAAAACCAACATGAAATATATTCTTTAAATAAATAATGTCTTTCTGTTAAAATATGCTTAATTATGTTAATTGATGTCATTAAGGCAATTAATCCCAATTAACTTTTAACAATCAGCCATAAATTATGCACGTATGTGTGCTTGTGTATGATGGCTGTACAGTTATAAACACGTATTGAAAAGAAAACCTCCAAAAGCAAATGTGTTACTCTTGTAACACTGCATGTCAAAGCAGCACGCGATTGTTTTAAATTATGTAAATATTTCAAATGCCCCATGTCCAGGGATTGCAAATAATCGTTATTTTTTAAATTTTGACTAAAAAAATCATACTGAAGGAGAAACGCTAAACGCAAAAGAAGTACACAGATGTAATCACCGTAACGCAGACTACCTCTAAGTGCATTAACTTTTATTTTTTCGATTTTTATAAAAAATTGATTTTTAGTCGTTATTTTCTGAGTTTTATTTTTCCCTCAGCAAACAAAAGTTATTTTTTGATTTTTATATTTCGCTCAGAAAATAAAAGTTATTTTTAAACGGTTTTATTTAGCTCACCCCGTTTGTTTTATTATTTATTCTTTATTCTTGGGTCAAATTTAGTAATTCAAATTTCACCCTCTTCCTGTCAACCGATTAATCTGAAATTTTGCACGCATGTATAACCCCGATGACAATGCAATATTATGAAAAAAAAATTCCGATAGGTGGCGCGTGGGTCGCTATATTTACAAAAATCGCATTTATGGTCCTATTTGGCTGAAATTCGGAACATGTATTACTACCTTGAAAAGAAATATTTTCTTAAAAAAAAAATTCCGCTAGGTGGCGCGTGGGTCGCTATATTTACAAAAATCGCATTTATGGTCCGATTTGGCTGAAATTCGGAACATGTATTACTACCTTGAAAAGAAATATTTTCTTAAAAAAAAAAAAATTCCGCTAGGTGGCGCGTGGGTCGCTATATTTACAAAAATCGCATTTATGGTCCGATTTGGCTGAAATTCGGAACATGTATTACTACCTTGAAAAGAAATATTTTCTTAAAAAAAAAATTCCGCTAGGTGGCGCGTGGGTCGCTATATTTACAAAAATCGCATTTATGGTCCGATTTGGCTGAAATTCGGAACATGTATTACTACCTTGAAAAGAAATATTTTCTTTAAAAAAAAATTCCGCTAGGTGGCGCGTGGGTCGCTATATTTACAAAAATCGCATTTATGGTCCGATTTGGCTGAAATTCGGAACATGTATTACTACCTTGAAAGGAAATATTTTCCTAAAAAAAACTTCCGATAGGTGGCGCGTGGGTCGCTATAGAGGCGTTGGACTGCAATAAACTAACGGGCAAGAAACCTTGCAATAATGAAGCACTAAATGAATTAAACAGAATGCGAAATAAAAACTAAAAACTAGAAAATAAAAATAGGTAAAAAAACTTTTTAAGTTAAACGGTTTTATGTTATACATACATTGCAATGTTTAAGATAAATGTACTAAAAACCAAAAAATAATAAAATAGATACAGTCGTGGGAATTATAAACATTTGCATAGACTAGACTAAAATAAAACCGGGAGGCACGTCAATTGTCTACAAATTATCGACTTAATGTGCGATAGAAGAATCGTTTAATTCGTCGTTAGGCAGTTGGCCCGCAGACGGTGAGGAAAATACTTACTATTTTCTTGCTCATGGAAATTCCAATAGTTATACACTCCATGTTAATAAAAGAGATGTTTCAACTAGTTTATCGTTGGACATTCACACGAGGAATCGTTTCACTGCTCGTAGTTTGTCTTTAATCGACAAAACATATGATAAAAGTACTACTCGCTCACCACTATGAAACCCTAAAACTCGCTTATAATCGAGCTTGCTAGCTTTTTTCCACATTCTAGCCCTACTTATCACACGTCCATCGTTGTCGGTTGAACAACTGCCTAATTATAGTGTAACATTACAAAACAAACATTTTAATCAACGATTGTAGACAATTGACGTGCCCCACGGTTTTATTTTAGTCTAGTCTATGCAAATGTTTATAATTCCCACGACTGTATCTATTTTATTATTTTTTGGTTTTTAGTACATTTATCTTAAACATTGCAATGTATGTATAACATAAAACCGTTTAACTTAAAAAGTTTTTTTACCTATTTTTATTTGAGTTTTATTTTTCCCTCAGAAAATAAAAGTTTTTTTCTGAGTTTTATTTTTCGATGAGAAAATAAAAGTTATTTTTTGAGTTTTATTTTTTTCTCAGAAAATAAAAGTTATTTTTTGAGTTCTATTTTTCGATCAGAATATAAAAGTTATTTTTTGAGTTTTATTTTTCCTTCAGAAAATAAAAGTTATTTTTTGAGTTTTATTTTTCGATCTGAAAATAAAAGTTATTTTTTGAGTTTTATTTTTTTGCTCAGATAATAAAAGTTATATTTTGAGTTTTATTTTTTTGCTCAGATAATAAAAGTTTATTTATAAATTTTACGTATTTATGTGACGCGAGCACATATATACTATTAAAAATGTTATTTTATGTATGTATGTGAGTAGGTACATAAATATGTAGCATTTAGAAACTCTGTAGGACAGAAATAAAGTTCACATACAACAACTTTATTTCTGTCCTTCTACAGAGTTTCTAAATGATACATATTTATGTACCTAATCACATACATACATAAAATTACATTTTTAATAGTATATATGTGCTCGCGTCACATAAATACGTAAAATTTATAAATAAACTTTTATTATCTGAGCAAAAAAATAAAACTCAAAAAATAACTTTTATTATCTGAGCAAAAAAATAAAACTCAAAAAATAACTTTTATTTTCTGATCGAAAAATAAAACTCAAAAAATAACTTTTATTTTCTGAAGGAAAAATAAAACTCAAAAAATAACTTTTATATTCTGATCGAAAAATAAAACTCAAAAAATAACTTTTATTTTCTGAGGGAAAAATAAAACTCAAAAAATAACTTTTATTTTCTGATCGAAAAATAAAACTCAGAAAAAAACTTTTATTTTCTGAGGGAAAACTAAAACTCAAAAAATAACTTTTATTTTCTGAGCGAAATATAAAAATCAAAAAATAACTTTTATTTGCTGAGGGAAAAATAAAACTCAAGAAAAAACTTTTATTTTCTGAGCAAAAAATAAACCTCAGAAAATAATCGTTAAAGATCAACTTTTTGGATATCACTTATAACCGTTACGGTCCCTGCCCATGTCACACAAAGCCTTAACCCTTTAGGTTTTGTTCTAAATATTTTATACAAATTTTTTAATTAACAGAAATTTAGAGCAACAAGGGACGAAAATATGCAGCTATCAAATGATGCTCAAAAATAAAATTTTTTTATACGATATTTCGCCGTTTAAACGTCATAGCCGCTTAACCGACATTTGTGCCAAAAATTAAACTTGATATCCTGATGCGCAACTCTACGACTTCATAGCTGAAAAGGTATTAGAAGGAAATCTAGAGCTTCCCGAGCTACCCAAAAATCAAATTTATGGTTTTTGGTTTTTTGATTTATGATTTATTATTTACAATTTATGATTTATGGTCTATGATTTATGATCTATGATTTATTATTTATTATTTATGATTTATGATTTATAAATAATGATTGCTAATTAAAACTTGATGGTGATTTATAACTGAAGATTTATAATGACTGATTTATGATTTACGATTTATGATTTATAATTTATAACTAATGATTGGTATTTAAAACTTGATGGTGGCTTATAACTGAAGACCTATAAGACTAATTTATGATTTATGAATAATAACAAGTGATTAAAACTTGACGGCGATTTATAATTAAGGATTTATAATGACTGATTTTTTATTTCTGATTTCTGATTGATTTATGATTTTTGATTTATGGCTTATGATTTATGAGTTATGATTTGTGATTGATTAAGGATTTATGATTTATGATATAAGAATATAGATTGATAAACAAAGCTATCTATTATTTATGAATAATGATTGGTGATTAAAACCAGGTGGTGATTTATAATTGAGGATTTTTATGGTTATTATTTGTGATTTACGATTTATGAATAATTATTGGTGATTTATAACTGTTGATCGATAATTGATGATTAATAAATGATGAATGCTGATTGATTATTGTTAATTGATGAATAATGATTGGTGATTAACGATTGATGATTTATTATGACTAATGACAGATTATGATTTACTATGTTTAATTATGATTTATTATCATGGTTTATGATTTAAATATTATTGAGAAATGACAAAACTGATCTATTATTTATGAATAATGATTGGTGATTAAAACCAGATGGTGATTTATAAATGAGGATTTTTATGGTTATTATTTGTGATTTACGATTTATGAATAATTATTGGTGATTTATAACTGTTGATCGATAATTGATGATTAATAAATGATGAATGCTGATTGATTATTGTTAATTGATGAATAATAATTGGTGATTAACGATTGATTATTTATGATTTATGATGACTAATGACAGATTATGATTTATTATGATTAATTATGATTTATTATGATGGTTTATAATTTATTATTGAGAAATAATAATGACTGTTGATTGTTTACCATAACAGCGTAAATGATTCATAATAGCTATTAACTGATGATTATGTCAACTGATTAATTACGTACATATGTGGCTGATTAAAGGTGACTAATGTAATTGATGATGATGAGTGATAATGTATTTTTCGTTTATACAATTTTCAACAGCTGTCATTCAAATTCTCCTTTATATTCTCTACCTCATAACATATTTAAATTGGCAAAATGTAAAACTGTCAGCACAGCTGTTAAGCAATTTAGCCAATTCAACGTTGACTAACGCCAAATTTTACTAAGCCGCTGCATGAATATTTAAAAAGTGAACTTTCATTTAAAGCCAAAATCTAAAAGCAAAGCAAATCCGATTAAAAATTTAATTGTTTTTGGTAGTCAAAAAATGCAAGAATTTGTATAATAAAATGTATGTATGTATGTACGCATGTCGAAAAATGCATGATGCATATTTTCATA
Organism: Urophora cardui; assembly: GCA_960531455.1. NCBI lineage: Eukaryota > Metazoa > Arthropoda > Insecta > Diptera > Tephritidae > Urophora > Urophora cardui. Next base: position 128,977,380 of record OY482673.1, read on the forward strand.
TAGATAGATACAAATGGATGTATGTATGTATAGCGAAAAATGCCACACGTACTATGTATTAATAAAAAATTTGCCACTCAGAGAATTTCATTTAATTTTTCATGCCATTTCTGATGGCATTTATGTATGCCATTTGTATACGCTTGTGCATTGAGTTGATAGTTTGTAGCAGCGGGGCGTATGAGTGATTTTATTTCGCTGTTGTATTGCCAGTTCGTGGTTTTGTTTTTATTTTCATTATTGTCATTGGGTGAGTTTCTAAGAAAAAGCTGCTCCGCAACTGTTGAGCTGAACAGTTGCCAACAGTTGTGTAGCAGTTGAGTTAAACAGCTACGTCTTAGAAACGGTTTGATGAATTTATCAGCTGTTTGGCTTTACACAACATGTTGAGCTCAAGTAGCGAAGAAAATTTGTGATGCAAAAAATGGCGAAAAGTTGCCAACTGTTGAGCTGAGCGGAATTACTCAACAGTGCGTTTCTAAGACAAACACTCAACAGTTGCACAACAGCTCAGTCTTAGAAACTCACCCATTGTCTTTTTTGTTTTTGTTTTTTTTTTTATTGTTATTTTGTTGTAATTCGGTTTCATGCTGTGTCTATGCGTATGTATGTATGTTGCGCAAGCAAAGTATGCACAAGAACGAGCGAGTGCATTGATATAAAAAATAAAGTCAAGAGCAAAGCTACATAAATGAGTTTTTCACGTTTTGGTTTATTGAAATGATTGATTGCTTTAATTTATATATGAGTGAAATTTTGTGGCTATATTTCGTCAATATGTCTTAAGCCGAGATCACACGATTTACGCATTTGTACAAAAAATGACAAATTTAAATTTGTCCACATTTGCCCATTTTGATATCGATGTGCAAATGATTTGCTTTGCGTTCACACGATTTGCCCGATTTATTAGCTTTTGATTTGCCACACATTTGTACATAGAAGTAAAGTGGCAAATTTGTTCACATTCGTTCACACGATTTAACCAATCATGATAAAACAGTCGTATGAAAAATATAGAAGCATACTTTTGGGCGAAAATTTTTTTTTGTAAGAAAATTTTATGAAAAATTAACAAACACAAATTAATCAAATAGGTATTAAATCACTGGATAGTACTTGTTTTAATTCTCTGTAAGATGATATAAAGCTAATTTAATTCATTCAATAGATTACGTGTGTTAACGAGCTCCAAAAAAATGGTCATTGTGAAATGTTTACTTTGGTTGCACAAAAGTGAATTAAATGTTGCAGATACGTCGAAATCGTATATGAAGAAATTGTTTATGTATTCATTTTGAATGAAAGTAAAGGATCAAAACCATATATCGATTTCGATTATTTTTAGAAATGGTTAGGGTAATAGTAGGATATAGTCACGTGCAAAGTTTTGTTAAATTCGCCCGAAAACTGACTGAGTTATTACCAGGGGTTCATGTTTATTTATATTCGGTTCGGATTCGGAAAATTATTAGAAAAATAATAGGTTAAGTATTCGGGTTCGGTTTCGGATCTGGTATTTGGAAAAATATTCGATTCAGAGTCGGGAAAGCATTTGGGAGAACATTCGCTTCAGATTCGGGCAAATATTCTTTCCCGATTTGGGAAAGTATTGGGGTTCGGTTTAGGATCCGGAAAGTATTTGGAAAATTATTCGGTTAGGTTTCGGGAAAACATTCGGTTCAAATTCGGGCAAATATTCTCTCCTAATTTGGGAAAGTATTCGAAAAATCACTTTTTGAAAAGGTATACTTGTGTGACTATCAAGAATAATTGAATAACGTCAAAAATGTATTCATTATACAAAATTATCTCAATAAGGAATAAAAAATTATTCCTAATTTTTTCTAGCTAAACGTTAAAAAATGCTTCTTCGGCCTATATGACACTACGTTTTTTCTCTGGTATATTTGGTTTGAAAAACCCGCCGAAAGTCAAAATACAAAAACAGTTCTTGAAAAGACACAAAACCTGTGTTCAATTACTAAAAATTTTTAACTTATTTTTCATAAAAACTGTCATTTTCATATGGAGAGCTGTCATTTTTTACGAAAAATTCGTAACAATTTTTTGTTATTGAACAGAGCTAAATAATAATATTATAATAATACAATGGCGCTAATATAACTCTGACGAGTTTTATGGCTGCGATTCTCTCCCAATTCGAGGTGTGCTCCTTTTGTTTGTCCTACTAATTGGGTGGACCTACAGTTTTATGCCGGCTCCGAACGGCGAATGCATTTTTTTGAGAAGCTTTTTCATGGCAGAAATACACTCTGAGGATATGCCGCTCACTGCCGAGAGGTGACCGCTGTTTCTAAAACCCCAACAATTGAGTTTTAATTAATTAGAAACAATTTTTTTTGGTGTTTTTTCGGACTGGGGTTTGAACCCGAGACCTCTGGTATAGCAAGCGAGCACTCTCCAGACTGCACCACAGCGGCCACGAACAGAGCTAACTACTCCATCAAAAACAATTTGATTAACATTAAACTTCAAACTAAATGAAAATAATATTTATTTCAAAAATAAATTTTTTTCGAAATTGGAATTCAAATTACTGAAATAAAAAAATTATGCATCTCAAATGGCATGATATCTGTGTATTCTATTTTATAAAGAGAAGCCAGTGCGCCGTATAATGTTTTTTCCGGACTTCTTCTTTCCCAAGGCCAAAGCAGAAGCTTAAAAGAGGCCAATTTAAAACTTGTATTTCCATATATTTTTTATTTTAAACATAATTTATTTTATAGTTGTCAAAAAAAATTTGAATATTTGCCACAACCATTTGTATCCAAGTGGCAAATCAAAATTTGTCCATTTTCATCATTTTCATTTACCTTCTGTATGGCATTTGTGTTCACACGATTTGGCTACAAGGGCCGTTTTTGATTTGCCACAAGAGGCTAAATATTTGGCTTTTGTGATTTGTCTCAAATGAAATTTACCGTTCACACGGTTTGCCTATGAATTTGGCAAATTTTTAGCCAAATGTACAAATCGTGTGATCTTAGCTTAATAAACTAATAAAAAAAAGGTGCAACAAAAAAATTTCACGCTTTTGAATACTGTCTTTTTTGATGTTAAAAATTCACTAGCTAGCGTTTGCCATATGTTTAATTAATTCCCTGAAGCGAAAGTAAGTTATTAATAGAGAGTTTCGGTGAAACAGAGTCTGTCATCTGGCAAAATTCAACAAAATATTCATGCCTGCGCTTAATTTTAGCTTCCTTTTCAACATACTTTACCCCTTCCCTCGTTGCCTTTGTTTTTCATCTCTCACGCTCATCGATTATAGCGCTCATTTGTCATCAATCACTTGAAATCTCAACTTAAAGTAATTTCAATCTCATTTTCATTTTCTCTTTAATATTACAATCCCAAATATCCCCTACTTACAAATATATGTACATTTAAACTCATACTCACAATTGTATAAACCGCACTCGTTAGCGCCAAATTTTTCGCATGCAACATGCGACAACAGCCCGTCCCCGTTAACGGTCCATACGGATACAATATCACCGATTTCATTTTCTCACCCGCACCAACGCCAACACCCGTCGCCGCTGCGGTCGCCGCTGCGGCCGCCGCCACTACGCACGTTTTATGTTTGGCTTTCATTTTCATGTTTATTTCACTGTTGTTGTTGTTGTTGTTCTTATTATTGCTACTGTTGCTTGTAATTTTTATGGCTGGTGTTGTACAGCTGCACAATTTGGCTTGTTGTTACACATTTAGTGGTGGTGGTGGTGGTGGCGCAAACACGCAATTCCGTACCTTTTGGTTGGCGCTTTTGGCTGTTTTTCGCGCTTTTGCGGTTTTGTTTCCTGTTTTTGTTTTTTTATACTCAGCTGTACTAGTACACAGAGTATTATAGTTTTGATTTCCTAACGGTGGATTGTAACAGAATGAAATAATCGAGATAGATATAGACTTATATATATCAAAATGATCAGGGTCAAAAGAGAAATCGATTGAGCCATGTCCGTCCGTCCGTCTGTTCGTCTGTGCGCACGATAACTCGCGCAAAAATTGAGATATTTTGATGAAATTTGAAATGTAAGTTGGTATCAAGACAGGAACGGATGGTATTGGAAATGGTCGAAATCGGACCATGACCACGCCCACCTCCCCTATATAGTAAAAATCGGAAATTTTATATCTCGGTCACAATAGAGCTAGAGTGATAAAATTTCACACACGTATTGAGCTCAGGCCCTTATGAAGAAATATGGTGAAATTTTGGAAAATGGGCGGTGCCACGCCCACTTATTAAGGGGCAAACATTGAAAGTTTTATGAGTCATAACTCAGAAACCGTTGAAGATATATCGATGAAATTTGGTACGCGTGATATACTTACTTAGGCAAATGTTTGGACGAAAAATTGCCAAAATCGGTTGACGAACACGCCCACTTTTATATATGGGTATTATAAAGTGACCTAATAAAAACATTTTAAGCGATATCTCTGTCAAATATAAAGATATATCATTGAAATTTTATGGAAGGTGTCCAACTATGGACATAAAACAAAAAATATAAAAATTTTGGAAAATGGGCGTGGCACCGCCTCCTTTTAGAAGCAGGAATATACGAGATTTCTGAGCCCATAACTCGACAAATAATCGATATATTATGACGAAACTTGGTGTATATACTTTCACGACTTGCAGTAATACATGTTCAAAATTTTAGCGAAATCGGTTGACGTGGTCGCCCACTTTTATATACGGGTATCATAAAGTGGCCTAATAAAAACATTTTAAATGATATCTTTGTCAAATATAAAGATAATTCATTCAAATTTTGTGGCATGAGTTCCACAATAGACCGGAAACAAAAAATATAAAAATTTGGAAAATGGGCGTGGCACCGCCTCTTTTTAGACAAAGGAATATACGAAATTTCAGAGCCCATAACTCGACAAATAATTGAGACATTAAGAAGAAACTTGGTTTATACACTTTTATAACTTGTGTTAATAGACACGCAAAAATTTATTGAAATCGGTTTATGACCACGCCTACTTTTTAACAAAGATATTTCTGGAACACCCTTTGGGAATTTTTAACGTGACATCTTTGTAACTCATAAAGGGATGAAATTTTGCACAAAGAATAATATTCATAAGCTTAGTTGGATGACTGATAAAAATTTAGAAAATGGGCGTGGCTACGCCCACTTTATGCAGCACTCGCTTTATATAAAATACACCGTGTTTCCATCAAACGCAAACAAACAATGAAAGCATACAGCTGAGTATCTAATGTTCGATTCCACTCGAACTTAGGCTTCCTTACTTGTTTTCCTTACTGTTGTTTCCAGCTAATTTTGTGTTTATTGTTTGATTGTATTTTAGTTTTAGTTTTTTGTTGTTTTTCTTGAGTTAATTTTGGCAGTTGCCACATGCGCGGCAATACCTATGAGTAGGTACTAGTTGCGTACAGGAAGCGGAAGCGCATATAAGGAAGTTTGTTATGGTTAGCATGGGCTGACATGTTTTCATTTAGATTTTGTTTTTGGCTTTGTTCCAAATTTGGTCTTTTTTATTGTTTGCTATTGCCCTTCCTGCATTCTTAGTGTAATCCCTCGAAGTTTTTTCTTCTTCGTTTCAGCTTTTTTACCAAAAAAAACTAACTATATATTTTTTTCATGTTACATATACGCCCTGGCATTAGCAAAGTTGCCTAAATTTGTACAATATTTGTTTCGTTCTTTTTTTCTTTTTCGTATGTAAAGTTTATATTCATTTATTTAATCAGTCATTGCATGGAAATTTCCGCTGGTCTTCTGTAAGTAAAGAAAAGCAAAAAAAAATCAATTAGACAAAATTAATGAAATGACTTAAGGTGAATACTTAATTAGGTATTATCATATTAAAGCTATATCTAATTGCATTGTAAACACAAAACAAAAATAGTTTCTTGATTTCACAAATACTAGAGATTCGGTTTCTTATAAGTGGGAAATTTTGCCTTATTTCCTATCAAAGGGAACAAATTGTGCTTTGCGATAACCAAGAACAAAACCAAAACCAAAAACAAAAATGTAACCATAACCATAACCATTAAGGTGGAGTGAAATTTTTTTTTTTGGAAATTCAATTTGTTACAAAGCCAGAACGGCACCTTGCTAGCCCAGAAATAAGCCTGTAAAATTTTATTGAACTACTCGCATGTTTAGAGGTGCCCCCAGCCCCACAAAGTGGAAAAAAATAGCACGATCTGGTACAAATTTGAAATTTCTAAAATTATAAAATCAAAAAACGAAATATGAGGATTGATAAACATAGCTAAGATGAGTATTCAAGTGATTTTTTTTGGAAACAAAAGTTATTAAAGGTCAAAGTTTATATTATGCATTCTTTAAATTGCAATTACTTAAAAACTACTGAACCGATTTCGAATATTTTATACCATTCGATAGGTATTTTGATATACATTTTCGAGTGGGTTCCATAGCTCCCCCTGCGGGGTCAACCCCCCCTTTTACCCCCCCCCCCCTTTTCATATATAAAATGTATATCATATTAAAGGGATTCAAAACGCCATAAAATTTTGTGCGGTTCATTAACTCGTATAAAGGCAACTTTTCCTTGCTGGTACGTTCAAAAAAATAAACAAAAAAATCTCCATATGTTTTCACTCCACGTTAATAACCATATCCTTAACCACAAGGCTTCAAAGTTTCGGTTTCTTATATCTGGGAGTTTTACCTTCTGTCTTATCAAAGGAAACATTATACATTACTTTTCGGTTACTTGCTTTTCCGATAGGGTAAGAATATCGTGTATTCTGGAACGATTTTCCGTCATCCCATATGTTTTCACTCCACGTTAATAACCATATCCATAACCATAAGACTTCAAAGTTTCGGTTTCTTATATGTGTGGAGTTTTACCAGAGAATGTAAATTATAGAGAAGGTGCAAATGTTAAATCCGAAATTTAACATGAAAATTTGTAGATCCAAGATGGGTAAATTCACCACCTCGCTCCACCTTACCGACATCGTTCACTCATAAAAGCGAATGAAACACGATTTTTGCAATTGAGCGAATTGCTGTATGAGTGAAGTGATTGCTGGTTGATAAGCAAATTTTCTATTTGTTCATTCATGTAGGGCTATTTTCCATAATTTTTCATAATTAAAAAGATTTTTGTTTGCAAAGTTTAATATAAAAATTTAAGGAATCCGAAAAGAAGTTTTTAAAATACATATATAGGTACATATCTACATACAGTGTACCTACATATGCTGATGACAAGGTTCGATTTCCAACCCCCAAATTTTCAATTGGATTAAAGGGTTGATATGAAGCAATTGATCTGCGTTCGATATGCAAACTTCTTTATTGCTTTTCTTGGCAAATTTTCATAATTTACCATTTTTTTTTGCAAAAATTAGAAAAAATTTGAAGAATCTGTTTTTTTGTGAAAAATAAAAAATCATACAAAACATGAGTGTGTAAATAAAAACACTAATTTTCTTAACTAATTATCTAATTCCAATTGCCGTCGGCATTTGATACTTTTCTACTTTCGTGCAAAAGCATCAATCCATATGTAAATATGTAAATATGTATGTGCATGCAAAAATATACGTACACATGTGCATACATATTCCATACGCAAACTCCTCAAATCTTGCGTTCATCCATATGTACAAATATGTGTGCTAACCAAAAACAAAAACTATTGTCCACCAAACTTATCAAAATCCAACAATAACAATTTCATTCATAAAGCAATCGCAAAAAATCAAATGAAAAGTGGCAACGTTGTCCTCGAGCAAATCGACGACAATTTCAATAATTTTTCTGGTCCAACTCGACTTCACATAAATTCATAGGCAAGAGGACAAGGTGACAAGGGGCAATCACTTTGCACAAATCGAAGCAATTTTGCTAAATTTCAATTTGAGTTCAAGTCACTGAGCATGCGGGTAATGCAAAAGTGATAAACCTCACGCACAAGGGCAATGGTTCAACACCTGCAAACCTGCAAGCATGCTTAGTTGAATGATTTATAAAAATTTTGAAAATGGGCGTGGCTGCGCCCACTTTATGCGGCACTCGATTTATATAAAATACACCTTAATCGAACAAACGCAAACAAACAATGAAAGCATACAGCGGAGTATCTAATGTTCGATTCCACTCGAACTTAGGCTTCCTTACTTGTTAGTTTTAGTTTAAATATAGATCAAATGCAATGAATTGAGATTTAAGAGGTGCCTTTGTTTAATGTGTGCATACGTAGGTCCACTCCCCAAACATAAATTTAAGTAAAAATTGTCTGGACGAGTTTTAAGTATTTTTTTTTTTTTTAATTTTCCGTTGGATATTGAAAACCCCCCCCAAAATATTTTTCTGTGTGCGCCACTGTATACTATTACTATTACTATTACTATTACTATTACTATTACTATTACTATTACTATTACTATTACTATTACTATTACTATTACTATTACTATTACTATTACTATTACTATTACTATTACTATTACTATTACTATTACTATTACTATTACTATTACTATTACTATTACTATTACTATTACTATTACTATTACTATTACTATTACTATTACTATTACTATTACTATTACTATTACTATTACTATTACTATTACTATTACTATTACTATTACTATTACTATTACTATTACTATTACTATTACTATTACTATTACTATTACTATTACTATTACTATTACTATTACTATTACTATTACTATTACTATTACTATTACTATTACTATTACTATTACTATTACTATTACTATTACTATTACTATTACTATTACTATTACTATTACTATTACTATTACTATTACTATTACTATTACTATTACTATTACTATTACTATTACTATTACTATTACTATTACTATTACTATTACTATTACTATTACTATTACTATTACTATTACTATTACTATTACTATTACTATTACTATTACTATTACTATTACTATTACTATTACTATTACTATTACTATTACTATTACTATTACTATTACTATTACTATTACTATTACTATTACTATTACTATTACTATTACTATTACTATTACTATTACTATTACTATTACTATTACTATTACTATTACTATTACTATTACTATTACTATTACTATTACTATTACTATTACTATTACTATTACTATTACTATTACTATTACTATTACTATTACTATTACTATTACTATTACTATTACTATTACTATTACTATTACTATTACTATTACTATTACTATTACTATTACTATTACTATTACTATTACTATTACTATTACTATTACTATTACTATTACTATTACTATTACTATTACTATTACTATTACTATTACTATTACTATTACTATTACTATTACTATTACTATTACTATTACTATTACTATTACTATTACTATTACTATTACTATTACTATTACTATTACTATTACTATTACTATTACTATTACTATTACTATTACTATTACTATTACTATTACTATTACTATTACTATTACTATTACTATTACTATTACTATTACTATTACTATTACTATTACTATTACTATTACTATTACTATTACTATTACTATTACTATTACTATTACTATTACTATTACTATTACTATTACTATTACTATTACTATTACTATTACTATTACTATTACTATTACTATTACTATTACTATTACTATTACTATTACTATTACTATTACTATTACTATTACTATTACTATTACTATTACTATTACTATTACTATTACTATTACTATTACTATTACTATTACTATTACTATTACTATTACTATTACTATTACTATTACTATTACTATTACTATTACTATTACTATTACTATTACTATTACTATTACTATTACTATTACTATTACTATTACTATTACTATTACTATTACTATTACTATTACTATTACTATTACTATTACTATTACTATTACTATTACTATTACTATTACTATTACTATTACTATTACTATTACTATTACTATTACTATTACTATTACTATTACTATTACTATTACTATTACTATTACTATTACTATTACTATTACTATTACTATTACTATTACTATTACTATTACTATTACTATTACTATTACTATTACTATTACTATTACTATTACTATTACTATTACTATTACTATTACTATTACTATTACTATTACTATTACTATTACTATTACTATTACTATTACTATTACTATTACTATTACTATTACTATTACTATTACTATTACTATTACTATTACTATTACTATTACTATTACTATTACTATTACTATTACTATTACTATTACTATTACTATTACTATTACTATTACTATTACTATTACTATTACTATTACTATTACTATTACTATTACTATTACTATTACTATTACTATTACTATTACTATTACTATTACTATTACTATTACTATTACTATTACTATTACTATTACTATTACTATTACTATTACTATTACTATTACTATTACTATTACTATTACTATTACTATTACTATTACTATTACTATTACTATTACTATTACTATTACTATTACTATTACTATTACTATTACTATTACTATTACTATTACTATTACTATTACTATTACTATTACTATTACTATTACTATTACTATTACTATTACTATTACTATTACTATTACTATTACTATTACTATTACTATTACTATTACTATTACTATTACTATTACTATTACTATTACTATTACTATTACTATTACTATTACTATTACTATTACTATTACTATTACTATTACTATTACTATTACTATTACTATTACTATTACTATTACTATTACTATTACTATTACTATTACTATTACTATTACTATTACTATTACTATTACTATTACTATTACTATTACTATTACTATTACTATTACTATTACTATTACTATTACTATTACTATTACTATTACTATTACTATTACTATTACTATTACTATTACTATTACTATTACTATTACTATTACTATTACTATTACTATTACTATTACTATTACTATTACGGAATACAATACTGCTGTCAGAACTGAAAGACGTGTTATATTTTGCTCCTTTTGAAATTGAAAAAAAAGACCAAAAAGATACTGAAACACTTTATATATTTAACAAATAACTTCGGATAAATAGTGAATGTGGCCAGAAGTTGGTATAAATAAATAAAGAATCATCTCTTTATACAAAAAACAAAGATATAAAATATTTCGCGAAATCACAGTCAGTGTATTACACACAAACCTACATATCCAAACCTCTATATCCGTATACATAAAAACGAAGGCAACAAAGCATAAACAGCAGGCATAAAGTAATAAATAAAAAAAAAAAAAAAAAAAAAAAAAAAAAAATAAATAAATAAACAAAATGTCAAACGAGGAGTTGAACACAACCAGAATAAACTGCGATGAGTGCAAAAAGTCATTGCCAATTAGCGGGGACTATGCCCTGTGCTTCTATTGCAGCAATAAATACCACTTTGGGACATGCACAACAATTTCTGATAGTACTTATGCCACGATGAACATGGATCGTCGCAAAAATTGGAGATGTCATAGATGCCGCCAAAAATCGAAATCATCTACACAATCAGATGCAGCAACGAAGCAGCTATCACAACAGAAACAAAGAACACCTTCGACACCTCAACGCAGCGCTACTCAACAAAAGGCCGATGATCATAATAATGAAACTGATCCAAAGCCAATTTCGCACCTCAAAACCGAAATGAGTGACATGAAGTCTAATGTTAATGAGCTGAAATCTTATACCAAAGAAATAAAACGTTTGGTCGAAGATTTAGCTGAAAAAATATCTAATTCACAAGATGACTGGAAAAAAGATTTAGTTGATACAACAACAAAATTGACAACATCCATTACTCAATTGTCAAATCAACTAACCGAAATAGTAGAAAAGGGAAATAATAACGAAAGCCGGCTGACAGCTATGGAGATTAAAGTCGATGAGCTAGAGCAGTATTCTCTTGAGAGAAACATTGTTATTAGTAATGTGGAGAGAACTGATCGTGAAGATCTTGTTTCAATAGTAGAACATGTTGCTACTATTGTTAACACTAATCTGAGCGCAAACGACATAGATGATATATATCGAATGAGATCAAAAAGCAACAATATAGTTGTTAAACTCTCTTCGGTACGTCTAAAAAGGGAGTTGTTGTCAAAGCTGCGTGGTAAAAAGCTGCATGTGAGCGATATACGAAACAACTGCAATAGAGAAAGAGAAAAGAGTACTGATGGGAACAAAAGAGTTTTCATCAGCAGCCACCTTACTGCAAAGAAGATGCGATTGCTGTGGGAAGCGAAAAATAAAGCAAGGGCAGCGGGGTGGAAGTTCGTGTGGGAAAAAGAGGGGAAAATAATGGCAAGAAAAGAAGAAAACCAAAAATTTATATATATCAATAGCGCATTTGACATTAGCGCAATAAATTAGCTTTAAGTTTTTGAATACACATACAATCAGCCCAAAACTTATATATAATTTGTTAATTTTACCAATTTTTTTATCTATTTATTTCTATTTGTATCTTTAAAATTCATCACTATAATAGTATGAACACCATTTCACATTTTAGATATTCAAATTTCACTGAAATTGATACAATAAGCTTCAAAAAACATTATTTCAGATGCATCTTCTTAAATATTAGATCATTAAGGAAAAACTTTCAGGCATTCGTGGCAGAAATCAATGATTTAGTAGATTGGATCGACGTTATTGTGCTAGTAGAAACTAACATAAAAGCAGATGAGCAAAATTTGTTCAACATAGATGGATTCTCAGCTGAGTACCATAATAGAGGGGATCGGAGAGGTGGAGGAGTGGCAGTATATATAAGAGAGAAACTAACCTATGAGCTGTGCATAACAGAGAGTACCTCTTTTGAATATCTGCAAGTTAAAATCACACCTCACAGCAACAATAAATTTGAATGCACACTACACGCCATTTATCGTCCACCGCATAGCAATATTCGCACTTTCGTAACCGAGCTTGAGAATGTACTGAAGAGGTCAAGTAAAGAAGAGTGCGAAATTCTTATTGGGGATATAAATATCAATACAATGAACGCTGATAATGATAATGTTACCCTCTACCTCGATATGCTCTCCTCTTTTGGTATGGAAGCTATGATTACAGATTCCACAAGAGTAGACTTGAAGAGAGGAACTAGTACATGTATCGACCATATATTTGTTAGAAATAGAAGTACTATAATAGAGTCAGGTACAGTGGAGAGCAATATTACTGACCATTACTCACTAATATTAGGGTTAACCAATAAAAAATACGAAAATGAATTAAACCGTACTCGTGGTCACTTAAATGTTTTAGACAATAGGAGAGTGGCAGAACAGATTTATAATAAAGATTGGAATGATATTACCTCACTGGAGGATGTCGACGAATTGTATGAAAAGATACACTCCACATTCCATGATATCTACCGAAATTCAAGTAACCAAATAACAAGCAGAAGGCAAAGAAAAACAAATAACTGGATGACAAAGAATTTAAAGATACTTTGCGACAAAAGAGACAAGCTTTACCGAAAGTGGAAGAATAAACCAAACGACAGAAATACCGAAACAGAATACAAGAAATATAGAAACTATGTCAGTAAGAAAATAAACACAACAAGAAATCTTTATTACCAGAATAAATTCTCAGAGTTTAGGTATGATATCAAGAAAACCTGGCAAACAATAAACGAAATACTGGGGAGAAAAACTACCAATTTGGATGATATAATTACCAAAAATTTCAAAAGTTCTAATGTAGAAAATATCTGTGATACCTTTGCAAAAACATTTGAGGACGGAGTAAAAAGTGCAATACATACCTGTGATATTAGTAGTAGTGTAGATATAGTAGCCTCCAAGACGACTAACTCAATTTACGTACCTGAAGCCAGTGAGGAAGAAATTCTTTCAATTATTGAGAAACTTGACGAGAACAAGAGCCCTGGACTAGACGGAATCAGACCCAAAGATTTAAAAAAAAATGCAACTGTGATAGCCCCTGTGATAACAAAATTGATTAACCTTAGCTTAAGCCAAGCCTCCGTACCCAAAGCCTTAAAAATGTCCGTAATAAGACCCATATACAAGTCCGGTTCTAAGTCCGATTCGAAAAACTACCGACCCATAGCAATACTTCCTGTTATTGAAAAAATACTAGAGGAAGTTGTTGTGAAAAGACTCACGTCATTTGTGGAAAAGTATGAAGTGATTGCCAAAAACCAGTACGGATTTCAGAAGGGTAAAAATATAAACCAATTACTAGGTAACTTTGCAAACAAAGTAAACGGGAATATGGGGAGAAACATTCACAGTCTGGTGTTGTTTATTGACTTCACTAAAGCGTTCGACACTATGTCGCATTCCAAATTGCTAGAGGCTTTGGAAAACGCGGGTATAAGAGATAATTGCTTAAAATGGTTTAAAAGCTACTTAGAATTCAGGCAATATAGGGTGAAAATATGTAATCAATTTAGTGCTGAAATTCCGGTTTCACATGGCGTTCCTCAAGGATCAAAGTTAGGCCCGATACTATACCTTCTGTACGCAAACAGCATGATGCAAAATTTAAAAAACTGTGATGTTTTTGCTTATGCTGACGACACCACAATCTTAGTATCGCATAAAGACATTACAGTTGCAGCGAACACACTCCAACGAAAATTTGACATAATAACTAAATGGTCACATGACAACGGGTTGTTAATTAACGCAGTAAAAACAAAAGTAATGCATATAAGACCGCCACATTTACCTACGTCATGTATAAACCTGCGATTCCACAACATTGAATGCATACATAAATCAAAAACTGTTTGTGAGTGTGATACTTACATTGAAGTGGTGCGGACGTACAAATACTTAGGTATAATCCTTGACGAACACTTCAACTGGAATGAACACTTGATATATTTGCGAAGCAAGTTGAGAAAATCTTCATATAGCTTGAAGCACCTTAGTTATTGTAGTAATTACGCTGTTCTTTTTCAAGCGTACATGGCGCTCTCAGAATCATATATAAGGTACGGGATCACAGCTTGGGGTACTCCCAAATGTTGCAACAAAATACAATCCAGTCAGAACTACAATCTCAAAATATTAGCCAAAAAGAAAAACATTCCGACTACTGGCTCATCACTGAACAGAGAATTAGAGATCCTTGACGTAAAGTCCATTTTTAAAATCACGGTTTTAAATGAGTTTTATGATGAAAAGAAGTTTCAAATACCAATCAGGCATAATATTGGCACAAGAAGTCAAACCGAAAATAGGCTACAAGTACCTAGATTCTTAAATAACTACTCAAAAAACACTCTGTCCTGTCTAGTGCCCACCTTTTTAAATGAGTTACCATTAGATTTACTGAATCTGCCTAAAGGTCCTAATAGAAAGAATTTACTTAAAAATTATATGAAAAGCTTATTGTAGATATTTCCTTCTGTATCTTATTATTTTATATTTTATATGTTATCTTTTCTTGTTAGTGTTAGTTTATGTATGATAATTATATGTTATATATGTATTTTAATTACTGTTATGAAAAAATATGTATGATAAAATTATTGTCACTGCTAAAGACTATTTGTAAGAATACTTTGTTAATTAATTAAATGTACCTGCAGACAAGCATCAAGCTTCGCGGGTTAATTGTAAGAATTTACTGTAATATTCTATGAGCGAAAATAATAAATAATAATAATAATAATAATAATAAAAAAAATTACTATTACTATTACTATTACTATTACTATTACTATTACTATTACTATTACTATTACTATTACTATTACTATTACTATTACTATTACTATTACTATTACTATTACTATTACTATTACTATTACTATTACTATTACTATTACTATTACTATTACTATTACTATTACTATTACTATTACTATTACTATTACTATTACTATTACTATTACTATTACTATTACTATTACTATTACTATTACTATTACTATTACTATTACTATTACTATTACTATTACTATTACTATTACTATTACTATTACTATTACTATTACTATTACTATTACTATTACTATTACTATTACTATTACTATTACTATTACTATTACTATTACTATTACTATTACTATTACTATTACTATTACTATTACTATTACTATTACTATTACTATTACTATTACTATTACTATTACTATTACTATTACTATTACTATTACTATTACTATTACTATTACTATTACTATTACTATTACTATTACTATTACTATTACTATTACTATTACTATTACTATTACTATTACTATTACTATTACTATTACTATTACTATTACTATTACTATTACTATTACTATTACTATTACTATTACTATTACTATTACTATTACTATTACTATTACTATTACTATTACTATTACTATTACTATTACTATTACTATTACTATTATTATTACTATTACTATTACTATTACTATTACTATTACTATTACTATTACTATTACTATTACTATTACTATTACTATTACTATTACTATTACTATTACTATTACTATTACTATTACTATTACTATTACTATTACTATTACTATTACTATTACTATTACTATTACTATTACTATTACTATTACTATTACTATTACTATTACTATTACTATTACTATTACTATTACTATTACTATTACTATTACTATTACTATTACTATTACTATTACTATTACTATTACTATTACTATTACTATTACTATTACTATTACTATTACTATTACTATTACTATTACTATTACTATTACTATTACTATTACTATTACTATTACTATTACTATTACTATTGCCATTACCATTACCATTACCATTACCATTACCATTATCATTACCATTACCATTACCATTACCATTACCATTATCATTACCATTACCATTAGTGTAACCACTTTTACCTTCTTATGAATAAAACTGTTCCACCAAACCCAAAAAACGCCCAATAGCCTTACAAATTCCATACACTTTTGCCAAATTTTTAAATTCTCACGTCACCAACACTTTACTCACATAGGGTATGATCAGAAACACAGCATGAAACGCAACAGCGGCAGTAATTATTTTTTTGATGATTGTGATGCGCGACGCTTGATGCAAAATTTACGTTTCTGAACGCTCTGCTTGTACTACAAAAGCAGGTTGCGCTTCAAACTGAGTTTTTGAACAAAGCCATAGTATGTTTGTACATATGTATCTATCTCTTTCTATCTCTTATCCTCACCCACACACACATCCTGTCGCCAATTTGCACAAGCGGTAATGCAACTTTCTGAGAAGAACGTGTGAATTTGACTTTTTGGCAATTGATGATGTGCACCAGAGAGCAGCATGCGATACATTTTTTGTGATTTAGAGTATAGAGTATTCCCATCAAAACCTGAGCAACCACGAAAAATCTTTTATTGGACATAGAACTTCTCAGCCCACATTAACGCAATAGTTGGAAGAAATTATTGGAAAACACCGATGTATTAAGATGTCTATGTCCTTTAGAGCGCCTCAAATACTTAAAAACTTTTAACGATTTTCATTCAATGGTCGAATCTTGCTTCACTATTGATTTGAAAAGTAATTATATTAACTGTATTTCTAATTTCCGAAAGAGTGACAACGATCTTTCTATACCCATAACCCCAAAAGTGCATACAGTTGTTTTTTTTTCATATAGAAGATTTTTGTTCAAGGCATGGAATAGGATTAGGGTATCATTCAGAGCAAGCCATGGAGGCTGTGCATTATGATTTCAAAAAAACATGGGATTATAAGTATCGAACTAGACCAAATAACCCAAATTATATGGAGAATTTGAAGAAAACTGTATGTGAATATAATATTCTTCATATTTAAAAAAAACTGTCAACCTTTTTATGTTTATATTAAAATATTATATATAATAAATAATAAACGTCTTAAAATGTATTTTTACTGTAATGAATTTTACTATACACTTATATACTAGAAGAACAGCACAGTCATTTTACCGTGGGTGCCATAAAAAGAACAGGTGCTCGCATGAAAAGAAAAAATTGACCATTTTAAAAAAAACATGGAATTTCTCAAAATGTGTCCGATGAATGATTTCAATTTTGGCTCAGAACATCTTCTAATATGTCCAAGAATACAACCATGAAATAATATCTTGGTTACTTTGACTTTTCATAATAAGTTGTTTAAGCTCACCGTGTGGTAATACATGTTGAAAATTTTAGCGAAATCGGTTGACGACCACGCCCACTTTTATATATGGGTATTATAAAGTGGCCTAATAAAAACATTTTAAGCGATATCTTTGTCAAATATAAAGATAATTCATTGAAATTTTGTGGCAAGAGTTCCACAATAGACCGGAAACAAAAAATAGAAAAATTTTGGAAAATGGGCGTGGCACCGCCTCTTTTTAGACAAAGGAATATACGAGATTTCTTAGCCTATAACTCGACAAATAATTGAGATATTATGACGAAACTTGGTTTATACACTTTTATAACTTGTGTTAATAGACACGCAAAAATTTATTGAAATCGGTTTGTGACCACGCCTACTTTTTAACAAAGATATTTCTGGAACACCCTTTGGGAATTTGTAACGTGACATCTTTGTAACTAGTCATAAAGGAATGAAATTTTGCACAAAGAATAATATTCATATGCTTAGTTGGATGACTGATAAAAATTTTTAAAATGGGCGCGGCTACGCCCACTTTATGCAGCACTTCCTTTATATAAAGTACCTACACCGTGTTTCCATCAAACGCAAACAAACAATGAAAGCATACAGCTGAGTATCTAATGTTCGATGCCACTCGAACTTAGGCTTCCTTACTTGTTTTGTATGAAACGTTCCCATTGTGCATCCGGGGGATCGTTTTCAACCCGAACTGAATTTGCATTTTATTTTACCGAATACTGAAAAAGGCATGGTACTAGGGAAATCACCACAAGAAGCTTGGTTTATCCGGAAATGATTAATGAAGACTCCCAAGCGAGAGGTTCAAAGCTATAACAGCTGGAACCGCCGAAAAAAGGGGCGCGGTAGCACTACTGTTTGATAGAAAACAGCTGGTAATTGTGATGGAATCGACATATAGAGTCATGTGCAAAATACATATGTTTATAAACCCAGTGATGAATCTTTATATTCGTTTGTTTTTTTTTTTTTCGTTCAATTAAGGCATGTCTACAACACACTCCATATGCGTATGACCAGGAAATTGAATAGATTCTTTTACAAAAGTAAAACTTATTGTATAATTTTTAATTAAATAGGCATGAACATTTATAATTTTTAAAGATTGTTATAAAAAATAACCTTGGCTAGCAACTTTGAAAAATTCCTCACATATCTTTTACACTCGCATAATGCATTCTCAAAACAATAAATATTTGGAGAAAATACTTAATTTTTTTAAAAGATTTCACTACAAGATGAAATGTAATCAAATAAACTCTTCTAATATATATAACAATTTATAATTTTTAGACATTTTCATAAAAAATAGCCTTGGCTTTGGATGAAAGCGATTGATCTACACATGTACCCGTTCGGCATGTTAGTGATTAATCTACATTTGTACCCGTTCGGGTATACAAGTTGAACAATTAGTCTCTTCATAGGACATGCTCGAACAAATGCGATCAATTCGCTCCATATAAAGGGATGTAAAATTGTCACGTCCCGGATTAATCGCATTTTTTCAGGGATGTATTTTCAAATTCGCTTCTCATATCGACGCTTCCAAACAAAACTGTACTAAGTCTGAAAACTATGTTTTGCAGGAGAAGCTCTCAAAGTTTAAATTCGATATGGAACTTCGGTTGTATGCTAAGTATATTTTCACCTGTAACTTCTGTTTGGATTAAACGATCAACACCAAAACTCGACAATATCAAAGTCAGGGTACGCTTTATATAAAACCGTAAAAAAAATAAAAATTTTCTGCGTAGTTTTTCATGGCAAGCTCTCAAAGTTTTTATTCTGTAAAAATCTCGAGTTGTATTATATGTATACTTTTGCTTATAACTTTTGATTGGATTGTCCGATTGATACCAAAATTAGACAGCATCTAAATTAAGACACTCTCTACTTGAAAACGCTGAAAACGGGAAAATGTACTAAGTCGACTTAGTACAGTGTTGTTTGGAAGCGTCGATATGATATGTACATATATGAAACTTGTTACTTGTTGCTTTCGAGCCAATATAAATTGAAAACAAAATTATTTGAAATATTGAACAAGATGTAAGAAGTTAACTTCTATCACGTGTACTATGCTACACGCGGGTTTTTTTTTATATATTGGTATATGCCTAACTACTTTCTGATCAAACATTAATGCTTGAGTGGGTGTTAGAATTAACGGTATATTTTATTAAATTTGCAATGGATACTTTTGCATATTTGCAGAATTATTTTCAGCTAAATAAATTTTACACAAAATTTTAAGTAAGGGAAAAACAAGGTCAATGAAAGTAAATATTTTTCTATGGATTGAACATGTTCTTGAGTGTGCATAATGAATAGAACGAAATTATCGTTCTATCACAACTCATACACAAGTGTTAAGCCTTTCTGAAAAATCATAATCCCCGATGGCAACTATACATTTTTATAAAGTTCTATGCGGCAGATTTTCAATTTCAGAATTTCTAAAAAGCGAAAAAAGTCCCGTTTCTTATAATGAAAATGGAGAAACTCAAAATGCTTCTACTTTCAATTAAGATTTAGGTTACGTATACGCAGTGGAAGTGCAAACTTCTTGAAGAAGTCAATGCCAGCAAAGTTTCTTGTTTAATATGGAGTTATAGTTATATTAAAATAAATTTCATTTTCACATATCTATTTAAATTTACATCCTCAATCAAATTCACACGTCTCCGAAACAAAGTTACACTGTCGCTTTTGTAAATCGTTGGCAGGATGTGTGTGTGTGTGTGTGTGCGTTTGACAAGTTCAAATATAAGTAAATCGCAAGCAAATCGCAAGCGACGTGTGAAATTAAAAATTGCGGCTTTGACTTAATTCAATTGCACTTATGTACATGTTAGTCAAGCGTTTTTGGTGGATTTTTTGGGTGCAAATTTTGTGTTGAGAAAACAAATAAAAAATTTCTAAGGCCACGTGTTATAAATGCTAATTCGCTTAGAGTCGACTGACGCCTTGCTGCTGCCAGAAATTGTGAAGTGGGCGTATTAGTTTAGTAATTCGTTATGTAAATACTAACAGCTATAAATGAGGTGTGCAAGCACATACTCACATACAGATGAGCCAGGGTTTGAAATTGCTTAGCTACTTTTGCTGCATTTGCTTTTGCTTTGCTTTTGCTAACGAAAAGTAAATTAGCAAACTCGGCCAGCCAAGTATTCAGCTGAGCCGTGTTTGCTTGTATAGTTAAGCAAAGCAACGCGATTTGGGGGATTTCATTTTACTTCCAGCAATTAGTTGTGTCTTTGCATTTTTTCTGCTTTTGCTTATTTTGCTGAAACGATTTGTTTACGCATATTTCGATTTTTTATACATATTTACTTATGTGTATGTATGTATATACACATAATATGTATGTATGTCCATTTGTAAACATCTTTTCAAAAACTAGTTTCAGCAAAATAAGCAACTGTAAGCAAAAATTTACTACTCAACTAATTGCTGGAAGTAAAAGCAACCCTCTCAAATTGAGTTGCTTGGCTTAACTATACAAGCAAACACGACTCAGCTGAAAACTGAAGCGAATGATTCGTGTTTTCGTTTTTGGCTCGGCTGAATTCAGCAATAAGCAAAAAACATCGGCTATTGCTGTTTTGCAGCAAGCAAATTCAAACCCTGGATGAGCGTGCACACATACATATATAGAAGTTCTATTGCCGCCCTCGCTGATGCATTAGAGATTTCGGGGATGGCAAACTTGCGCAGCTGGGGAGTGAGTTTCAACTCAAGTTTACCGTCATTCAATAATGGTTATAATGATTTGAACATGCTTCGCCTGAGAATATACATACATACATTGAATGACGGTTTTTAGTGTGAGATGTGCTTATTTCAATTAAACAAGTTTTGATGTCTCTAAAATAACAGCGCAAGAAATTCATTTATGCAGTTGTATAGATTTTAGTTTTATGTGAATATTAGCAAATTTTAAAGGGAAAAAGTGTAGTTGAAAAATGCATAGTAAATATGTGAAAAATATTACAAGAGCTACATATAAAAAAGCAAAAAACTGTAAAAATTTAAAAATAAAATCTATGAAAAAATGTGTAAAAAAATACTGTAAAACTAAACTTATAAAAAATAGCATATGAACACATTTTTGTAATGCGTTCGTTTTATGAGTGTAATGCCATATGTGTTTTTTAAGTTTTATTTTTTTTTTTTGTTCTTAGCAAATGCTCTGCTTTTTTACTGCTTCCTTGAATTTATGACATTGCTTGCATTTTGTAATAAAATTTTGCCACAGTGCGGATAGAAAGCGATTTTTATGATGCAGTGTTTTTTTCTTCATTTTAATCATTTAGGTACGGGTACCATTTCACCAATACTGTTTTATAGCATGAATATCTAATAAGTACCCGCGCTTTTATTTATGTTGATACATATACAGAAATGCTTTGAAGAAATACGTTAAATGTATGCTTAGATTGAAATTAAGATCCAAATGAACTAAGGACTAATATAAATCTTGTTCGAAAATATAAAAAAATTATTTTTTTCCTTTTTAGAAAATTTTTATATTAATATTAAATAAAAGCTTTTTTAAAAATTTTTTTTTACTTTGTTTTATTTTTGCCTTTTTAGTTTTACAATGCATATTAGATCTAATATTTGTCAACACTCCCTGATAGCTATAGTCCAACAGTTTTTAATATGAAGCGCACTATGTTTAACATTTTGATGGTTTCTGCTCAGCCAGTTTTTTTTATTATCCAATTCCTGTGGAGTCCTTTAAGCGGTTTTACTATACTCTTTTGTGAATAGATTACTTCGTAATACGTGTTCAAAATAGGAACAAAATTGATTCATAAATACTAATTTTCTAAATATCTTGACACTAGCGCCACCTAGCGGCGATTTATTCCCACGGATATATTTACTTTCTCATAAGCAATATATATACCGAATATGAACAAATTCGGTCGGTAAATACGAATTTTTTAAATAACTTGACACCAGCGCCACCTAGCGGCGATTTTTTTCCACAGATGTATTTACTTTCTCATAGGCAATATATATACCGAATATGAACAAATTCGGTCGATAAATACCAATTTTACAAATATCTCGACACCAGCGCCATCTATCGGATTTTTTTTTATTTCACATTGCATGGTCTTCGGGTCCTGAACTATGTTCCAAATTTCAAGTACCTGGCTCAACTAGAAGTATCTTAAATGTTCGTTGCAATATTCCACGACATACATACACCCATACATACATACACCCATACATACATACATACATACATACATACATACAAAAAGTGAAGTTAAATAAAAGCTTGTAATAAAAATATACACAATTTGTTGCATACTTCAACGCTTCTTAAATTAGCTGTTTTCCGTGAACTTTCTTGTTCTTTACATAAAAATTTAGTTTGTGAATACTTTAGCCAATTTTACGGCAAACAAATTTCTAGAATTTTATAAACCTCTAGCGAGCTTCAGGAGGTTATTCAACTCACTCAAGCTTCCACTCCTAACTACCCCAAATTATGTATTTAGAAGAATTTGAAAATGTTCATAGCATCTTGAGAAGAAAATTCTAACTATTTTATTCGCCCATAAGTCTAATTTCTTTAAACATAAGAATTGATATCCATTTTCCTAGACAGGAACCCTTCGCTACCAGTTGGTGTATTGCTCTCAATATAGGTTTGAGTCCATACTAAAGTACTTATTTCCGCTCTTAGATTTTTTTACGCTCTTATGTATGCCACAAAAATTGCTGTAAATGGCATCGATCACATAAATTATAATTATAATCGATTTTGCTCCAGTAAAAATTTACTTACATATACATATGTGTGATATTAATAAATTAACTTCACACGCCAAATATTAATATCAATTATCATAGCGTGTGCAAATTAATTTGACAGATTTCTATATGGCACAGCTGAATTTATTGTGACGCCAAAAGTTTATGGTCTTAAAGTAATTATCGACCATTTGGCTATCTAATGTCTTACACATGTATTCGTCAAAAGCTCAGAACCAGCAGCAGCTGGTCAAGTTATGATAAATTAATAAATTTATATTGCTATGTCTATGTAATAGTACTCGTATATGTATTTGTCTAAAATATATTATGATGTCTAGCTGATATAATAATACATATTAGTTTGATAGCTGACATATTTCGGTTAGAGCATGGAAGAGACTTTTTAGTTAAGCAGCTTATCTTGCATTCTCTGTGAATAGCTATACATACATGCATACACACCATACATACATAGCAGTCTATCTGGTTATTTTATTTATATAATATTCTTTACTATTTGTTATGTTATTTAATACTTACTTGACGATTACTTAGCTAATAATTTAATTTGCAACCTCAGTGAATGAGCGATAATTAATTGCAATTAGTTACCACAAAACTTGCCGCAACAATTGTTTGGTAAGCTTATATAAAAGTGAACTTATATAAAGTGTTTTTGTAATAATAAATTCATGTATTTGCATAGTTTTTTGTTGAAATATTTAATTTTGAAAGTAACATTTTCATAATGTGCAAATGACTCAAAGAGCGGTTGCTGCGTTGGATTTTGTAGTTAAGACACAAACCCAAGCGAGCATAAACAAGGTTAAGTGCTTGGCTATGCAGCAAATATTGTATATCATAAAAATCTATTTATAATTACTTGCAACAAAAAATTTAACCAAAACAGCATCATTACCGAACAAGTACGGCCTACACAAAAATTAACTTCCTCAGGCCTAACACAACCCACTTAGAAGTTGTTGCGAAACTTGACTTATTCTACGTTTTCCAAGTAAAAAAAAACCGATTAAACTTAAGCAATTTGCGCAGCAGACGTTACCACTTTCCTTGAGGCAATTTAATTATCCCGTTCGCTTTTTTCTACATACATATATTTTCGAAATAGTGTCTACGTATCACATCAAACGCACACACGTACACTCATTGCTTAAGGCAGCCAAACACCAATTTAGTCGTTTATTCACACAATTCACAACCAGACCAGACTAAGTGCAGATTTATGTCAACTTAGAACAACACATAAGCAATAAAGAAAATTGCTGTGACCAAGGTCATTTAATGACAAAAGTATTTTTATTGTTTGTTAAGCTGCGAGTTGCTAAGCGGTGGCATGTTCTTTAAAGAGAAAGAACGATAGAAAAATACATAAGCCGCATTCGTTTGGGCAAGACTTAGAGACTTGCGAAAAATACAAATACAATCACTGGTATAAAACAAGTTTTAATTTATAATATTATGGTTTCAAATTGTTGTCTTAGATGTCTTATGCATTTGTTTTCTCCATTTCGAGACTCAAACCATTTTAAGGGCCCTATTTTGTAAAACCAGAGAACATTTAAAGAGTACCTGGGTAATACTGAGTAGTAATTGGACTATTACGTACTTAAATACTTTATATTTTGATCTTGAAGTAATTAGTCCGTACTTAGTGCTTTCAGAATTTTCAAGTACAAGTACAAGTACAAGTACAAGTACAAGTACAAGGAATTGAAAAAGAATTGAAGTTTTAGCAAATACTTCAAAGTATTTGAAAAGAATTGAAAAATATACTTGAATCGATTTTTCAATTCTTTTCAAGTACTTCCAATTATTAAAAATGTACTTGAATCGATTTTTCAATTCTTTTCAAGTACTTTCAATTACTTACAATCGACGACGGAACGTCCAATTGAAACCAATATTTAAAAAAAAAACTAGAGTGCGCCTACTGTCGAATTTCGACAGTTTTTCTAGATATTTAGCATTAAGATCCGTTATATTTTTTCTAATAATTTTATTTATGTTGAATTATTTTTTTTTTTTTTTTTAAATTAAATTTAATTATTTGTTTATGTTAAATTTCAAATGCATTTCGTTTAATAAACATAATATGGACTACAAGCGACATGTAAAAAATATAAAATATTGTTTATTTTTGTAATATTTTTTTAAATATTGGTTTCAAGATTGTGAGTAATTGAGAGTACTTGAAAAGAATTGAAAAATCGATTCAAGAACATTTTTCAATTCTTTTCAAGTACTTTCTATTCTTTTCAAATACTTTGAAGTAAATGCTAAAACTTCAATTCTTTTTCAATTCCTTGTACTTGTATTTGTACTTGAAAATTTTGGGAATGCCAGTACCAGTACCAGTACAATTCCTTTAAAATGTTCTTGTCAAAAGTCGTACTGGTACTTGATATTACTCAGGTCTGGTTTAAAGTAAACGTTCTCTGCTGAAACCGGGCCTATGTTTCTGGAACTATTCTACTGTGCCCAGCAAACGAAAGAAGAATAAGAAGAGGAGGAGGAGGAGGATGAGAAGAAAAGGAAGAAGAAGGAGAAGAAGAAGAAGAAGAAGAGGAAGAAGAAGAAGAAGAAGAGGAAGAAGAAGAATAAGGACAAGAGGACGAAGAATAAGAATAAGAAGAAGAGGAAGAGGAAGAAGAAGAAGAAGAAAAAATTATTTTGACAAAGACGATTACACAAGTTTTCACATATTATTTTTTTTTTTGGCGCAGACATCCACCCAATTTATTTATTTTTTCATTATGTATTAAAATACGTACATTAATTAAAATATTTATAAACAAAGCAATACATTAATCTAAGTATAAAAGTGTCTGCGTGTCTGATGCATCGATAAATACTTCTTCTCTCTCTCATACTTGATCGATGCCATATATCTGAATTTCAAAATGTATCTTCTTGCCCGGTTTAGATTTCAGTCTTAGCTTTAGCTTAAAGTCACCAACTCCTCCACTGAGACAATTTACACAATTTTCACTATACTCGCGGGTGAGGTCCCTGGCTTGCCAATAAGTGATTTTGGCAGCATTAGCTCTTCCCTGTTTTAAATAACATATGTACATACATTTTTTGAGTCTATATAGTTGTGTGACAAAATAAAAAAACAAATTAAAAGTACTTTTTTCGAGGTTAACATAGATATTTTATAGGCCTTACCCAGTATACGAAGACTACATATTTAAAATTTCCAATACACCCTCAATATCTGAAGTTAGTGGCCATATTGTATTGGAAATTGTTATGACTTATACAGTTTTTGTATACTTGACTAGACCTACAACTAGAAGTATGTCTCGCAAAAAGTTTTTTTTTTACTGTCACACAGTCTAATTAATTTAAAAGAATTATGTATGTATGTATTTCAAGCAAACTTACTACTGGTGGGAATTCAAAGATTGATGATCTACCACAAACGGGGTCTGCTTCTAAATGCACTATAGTTGAATTAATAATCATATCGTCGGAATCCATTGTAGGTTCTGTTCCTTCAGTTATAGGGCCCCTCCTTAAACTAGACTCAGCTTCGTCAGATGAAGTTAACACAAGTGGAATAGCAAATGTAACCAGTGCAAATAATGCGTAAGTTTTCATTTTTTTTTTTTTAAGATTTTTAAAATTCAAATAGTAGTCGATTTTAACACCGCAAAACTTTTTCCTTGGTACTATTCTGTCTGAGGAAATATGGCCCTTATATACTGTGCCAACCTCAATACTAATATAAAATGTGCGTATGTATGCGGAATGATTGAAGTATCCCTGCAGGGAACTCAATAACTAGTGAGCAAAATTTCTAGTTCCGAACTAGCGAAAAGGTGTCAAAAGGGAACTAGATCAATTGTAGTTAGACCCTCACCAGTTGAGAAGGAGTGAGTTGAGTGACCAATAAAAGACACACTTTGATTTGTATGGAATTTCGAAGTGACAAAAAATCTATGAAAATTTTTCGTTCGTTCAATTGCCGTCGGTTTTGTATATTTCTGCAATTCTCAGATGTTTAGTGAAGCATATTATATAAAGAGTTTTCTATTTGCATCTTGTATGAAATGAAATGTTCCCCTAATTAAGCTGTTCCGATCCCTCAGGCTTATTTTAATTTTTTTTTATTTTATTACTTTTTAAATATTATTGTAAATTTTTATTAAATAATTAAATAAAAAAATATTAGTTAAAAAAAATAAAAAAAATAAAAATATCATCCACCTTGTCACCGACAGGATTCGAACCCGCGCCCCTCAGATTGAAAGGCACATGCGTTAGCCAGTCGGCCATCGCGCCACTTGCATGAAATGTGTCAAATGCTGCACTTAAGCGGCAGATGTAAAACTGTAGAATTTGTAGGTACTTGTAGCTAGTTCAGTACTATCGAAATTGTGACAATAAACGTACTAGTGTAAACTGCAGAATTTAGTACTAGTTCGGAACTATCGAAAATGTAGTGCAGAGAGTGACAATTGACAGCGCCTAGGACATCGCCGTGTTAAATTCGCCAGTTGATAACATGCAAAAGAGATTTAGCTCGCACTAGTAGTGTCGAAAAATGCACTAGAAGCGACCTAGTTCGGAACTAGAGATTTTCCCTACAGGGATAATAATAAAAACAAATACACTGACGCAAATATACATAACTCCAATGAGTGTCAGGCCGAGCTTCTGCTCCAAATTTTGCTTGCAGGGCGCGGCGTCTTCACCTTTTAGCCACATGTAATTGTTTGTGTGCCGACTGTGCATGGTGAAGATGCTTTTTCACAGCAAATCTACACTAGAATGCCTTACCGCCTGCACTGCTGGGATGTTTGTGCTATTTTTTGCAAACTGACAAGAGCATTTTTGAATGTGTGTCTGGGCCAGGTATCGAACGCAGTACCTCTCGTTTGTAAGCTGTGCACCTACTTTCAAAAGGTTTTCATGAAATAATTTCAATAAAAGTTAATTAGTAGTACACGTGTGCTTTATTTGCAAAAAAAAAAATACATTTCAAGGAAAAAGTATTTTTTTGGTATTCACTTTTTGTTTTTTGCAGTTCGGTATTTAGCCCTCTGCCAGTTGCGCGTCAGTAGTTTTATTTTAGAAATGAATATGCCTTGCCTTTTGGCAATTAAAACGAAAAGTATACACGCGCAAAAAATACTTATATGTATATATGCACGAAAGAAAAAAAATGCGAAAACAACTTCATTTTGCAAAAGTTTAGCAAACATCTTGTTTACTTGTACTAAAGAAGAAAACAAAAAAAAAAAGCATATTTTTCTTACAAATTTTTATACAGTGAAATTGGATTATGCCTGTATGACACTACATTTTTTCCCTGGTTTTTTTAGTTTTGAAAACCCACCGAAAGTCAAAATACAAAAACAATTCTTCTATAGGTTGAAAAGAGACAAATACTCAATCAAAAATAATTTGATTGACATTAAACTTCAAACTAAATGAAAATAATATTTATTTCAAAAATTATTTTTTTTTGGAAATTTGATTTAAATAACTGAAATAAAAAAGTTATGAAACCCAAATGGCAGGATAGCTGTGCATTCCATGTTATAAAGGGAAGCCAGTACGCAATATAATTTTTTTCCGGACTTCTTCTTTACCCTTACGGCCAAAGCAGAAGCTTATAAGAGGCCAATTTAAAACTTGTATTTCCATATATTTTTTATTTTAAATATAATTTATTTTCTAGTTGTCAAATTGAAACAATTGTCAGAAAAAATGACCGAATGCTAAAAAACCTACCAAAATACAAGCTGGCTCGTTGGTTTTTAATCGCCTAGATGGTATTTTGTTTGGTTTTTTTCAATATAGCTTGCTCGCTTGCACCAACGCAAAACTGTATTTGACCATCTCCTTCACACAAAAAACCTGGTAGAATACCAGAAAAAAAATGTAGTGTCATATGGGCTTTAATAAACAAAAAAGAAAACAAGTAAGGAAGCCTAAGTTCGAGTGGAATCGAACATTAGATACTCAGCTGTATGCGTTCATTGTTTGTTTGCGTTTGATGGAAACACGGTGTATTTTATATAAAGCGAGTGCTGCATAAAGTGGGCGTAGCCACGCCCATTTTCAACATTTTTATCAGTCATCCAACTAAGCATATGAATATTATTCTTTGTGCAAAATTTCTTTCCTTTATGACCTCTAGTTACAAAGATGTCACGTTACAAATTCCCAAAGGGTGTTCCAGAAATATCTTTGTTAAAAAGTAGGCGTGGTCATAAACCGATTTCAATAAATTTTTGCGTGTCTATTAACACAAGTTATAAAAGTGTATAAACCAAGTTTTGTCATAATATCTCAATTATTTGTCGAGTTATAGGCTAAGAAATCTCGTATATTCCTTTGTCTAAAAAGAGGCGGTGCCACGCCCATTTTCCACAATTTTTATATTTTTTGTTTCCGGTCTATAGTGGAACTCTTGCCACAAAATTTCAATGAATTATCTTTATATTTGACAAAGATATCGCTTAAAATGTTTTTATTCGGCCACTTTATAATACCCATATATAAAAGTGGGCGTGGTCGTCAACCGATTTCGCTAAAATTTTCAACATGTATTACCACAAATAATAAAAGTGTACACACCAAGTTTCGTCATTATATATCAATTATTTGTCGAGTTATGGGCTCAGAAATCTCGTATATTCCAGCTTCTAAAAAGAGGCGGTGCCACGCCCATTTTCCAAAATTTTTGTGTTTTTCGTTGTATGTCCGCAGGTGGACTCCTGGCATAAAATTTCAATGATATGTCTTTATAACTACTTTATTATTGAGCTCTCAAGACCATTTTTTTTTTTTTTTTTTTTTTTTTTTTTTTTTTTTTTTTTTTTTTTTTATGGAAAAATTGGTATGAAAGATTAATACTTGTTTTTGGTAGAAGTTATAGATCCATTTCGGAGACCACCACATCTCTTCATCAGACTTCTTTTTAACATTTTTATTCATTGGCGTCCGCCGAGATCGAACCTCGGATTTTCCGGTTGGAAGTCTAATGGCATCACCATTAGGCTACCGCCGCCTTGCATTTTGCTTGTATTAATTTTTCTTTTCATTTTTTCCTTTTTACATCCTACCATCCAGCAACAGTGACCTTGCCGACGTTATCGGTATTTGTCACTTGTATGTTGGTGTGGTTGTGTGTTTGTTTGGTTTGTACAAATTCTATTTTAAGCACAAGCAATGCTTTGCACTAATTAGTAGAGTTTGTTTGTCGGCTGGCTCATCCGATTAAATTTTACTTTTGGTTTTTTTTTTTTTTTTTTTTTTTTTTTTTTTTTTTTTTTTTTTTTTTTAAGAGATGTGGTGGTCTCCGAAATGGATCTATAACTTCTACCAAAAACAAGTATTAATCTTTCATACCAATTTTTCCATAAAAAAAAAAAAAAAAAAAAAAAAAAAAAAAAAAAAAAAATGGTCTTGAGAGCTCAATAATAAAGTAGTTATCAACATAAAAACGACCAAAAAACCAAAAGTAAAATTTAATCGGATGAGCCAGCCGACAAACAAACTCTACTAATTAGTGCAAAGCATTGCTTGTGCTTAAAATAGAATTTGTACAAACCAAACAAACACACAACCACACCAACATACAAGTGACAAATACCGATAACGTCGGCAAGGTCACTGTTGCTGGATGGTAGGATGTAAAAAGGAAAAAATGAAAAGAAAAATTAATACAAGCAAAATGCAAGGCGGCGGTAGCCTAATGGTGATGCCATTAGACTTCCAACCGGAAAATCCGAGGTTCGATCTCGGCGGACGCCAATGAATAAAAATGTTAAAAAGAAGTCTGATGAAGAGATGTGGTGGTCTCCGAAATGGATCTATAACTTCTACCAAAAACAAGTATTAATCTTTCATACCAATTTTTCCATAAAAAAAAAAAAAAAAAAAAAAAAAAAAAAAAAAAAAAAAAAAAAAAAAAAATTTATGAATGATAGAAATTAAATTTTATCTGTTTAATTGAATAAGTTAGTATTTTGTAAATTTATCTTGTACATATGAACAATCCGTTGTATGTGAGCTACATTTGATACTGGATTTGGGCGATTCCGACAAATGATAAACTTTACATAAAAGTACATAGTATTTCGGCACAAAGTTATAACACTATTTCATGTTCATGGCTGGTATAAAAAGCATCAAATATTAGTATATCGCTCATTTACTTCTATACTATCATACCTTAATAAGCTGATTTTACGAAAAAGCCCTTTAAGTTTTCGATCGCTATATATGTATGTACATCAATAGTACATATAGCACAGATAATTTTTTGATCTCAAACTCTAAATTTTCAATATATCAGACCGAAATTT
Source organism: Urophora cardui (assembly GCA_960531455.1). Taxonomy (NCBI): domain Eukaryota; kingdom Metazoa; phylum Arthropoda; class Insecta; order Diptera; family Tephritidae; genus Urophora; species Urophora cardui. The sequence continues at coordinate 129,009,777 of OY482673.1, forward strand.
CGTCATATAATGCACATACATATATGTACATACACACACATGCATGCATACCCATCCTTACCTGAAAATTCGCGTTTTTGAGTTATGATACTTTTGAAGTAAATAGGATAAAAGTAAGTATATATGTAAATATTCTATATAAAATTGCATTAGTTAATATATTAGCGATTTTAAAGCATAAACATATGTCAAAACTGCTCATCAATGCTTTTCTCTCTAGCTACACATGTGTATATATGTATGTACATCCATAGTGATAGCGCGCATATACACCTCGTCGAAAAATATGAATTAGTGAGAAGAGCGCGCGTGAATGATGAAACTGACTATGGGGGGTTATAAAGCACACTTGGGGTGAACATATATTAAAAAATTAAAGCGTGAATAACGAGTATTCATGAACATTGATGTGTAAACAGTTTCGAAATCGGATATTTATTCCCTTTTCCTTATTCCTTTTTTCCTGGTTTTCTATGGATTAAAATGCGACTATCGTTTTTGTAATTTTTTGTTGTCATTGTGACTGCTACTATTTTGCTGTTTTTGTTTGTTTTGGTTTTTGGTTTTTAAATTTTGATTTTTTATTTTCTTTTGTTTTGTATTTCTCAGAAACATGCAAGATAATCCGGGTCCTTGTTTTGACCATTATCTCGGGACCCGGTCTGGGAATCATAAAGAGTAGAGCTCCATGTAGAAGCCCTGCTCAAAACCTTTCATTTAATACCAATATTGCTCAGAAACATGCAAGATAATCCGGGTCCCCATTTTGACCCATATCTCCGGACCCGACCTAGGAACCATAAGGAATAGAGCTCCATGTAGAAGGCCTGCTCAAAATCTTTAATTTGATACCAACATTGCTCAGAAACATGCAAGAATATCCGGGTCCCCGTTTTGACCCATATCTCCGAACCCGACCTAGGAACCATAAAGAATAGAGCTCCATGTTGAAGGCCTCCTCAAAACCTTTCATTTTATACCAATATTGCTTAGAAACATGCAAGAATATCCGGGTCTCCGTTTTGACCCATATCTCCGAACCCGACCTAGGAACCATAAAGAATAGAGCTCCATGTAGAAGGCCTGCTCAAAACCTTTTATTTGATACCAATATTCCTCAGAAACATGCAAGAATATCCGAGTCCCCGTTTTGACCCATATCTGCGGTCCCGACCTAGGAACCACAAAGAATAGAGCTCCATGTAGAAGGCCTGCTCAAAACCTTTCATTAGATACGAATGTTGCTCAGAAACATGCAAGAATATCCGGGTCCCCGTTTTGACCCGTATCTCCGGACCCGACCTAGGAACCATAAAGAATAGAGCTCCATGTAGAAGGCCTGCTCAAAACCTTTCATTTGATACCAATATTGCTCAGAAAATTAGAGAGGTATGCATATCCATACATTTGCGTACATGTTCAAACAGGTTGGTCCAGTGGCGCACACAGAAAAAAATTTTGGGGGGTTTTCAATATCCAACCCAAAATTAAAAAAAAAAAATACTTAAAACTCGTCCAGACAATTTTTACTTAAATTTATGTTTGGGGAGTGGACCTACGTATGCACACATTAAACAAAGGCACCTTTTAAATCTCAATTCATTGCATTTTATCTGTATTTAAACTAAAACTAACAAGTAAGGAAGCCTAAGTTCGAGTGGAATCGAACATTAGATACTCAGCTGTATGCTTTCATTGTTTGTTTGCGTTTGATGGAAACACGGTGTATTTTATATGAAGCGAGTGCCGCATAAAGTCCACGCCCATTTTCAACATTTTTATCAATCATTCAACTAATCATATAAATATTATTGTTAGTGCAAATTTGCAACCCTTTATGACTTCTAATTATAAAGATGTCACGTTACAAATTCCCAAAGGGTTTTCCAGAAATGTCTTTGTTAAAAAGTAGGCGTGGTCATAAACCGATTTCGCAAAATTTTTGAGCATGTATTAATTACCACAACTTATTAAAGTGTACAAACTGATTTTCGTCCTAACATCTCAATTATTTGTAGAGTTATGGGTTCCGAAATCTCGTAGATTCCTTTGTATGAAAAGAGGCGGTTCCACGCCCGTTTTCCAAAATTTTTCTATTTTTTGTTTTATGTCTATAGTTGGACTCATGGCACAAAATTTCAATGACATATCTTTAAATTTTACAAAGATATCGCTTAAAATGTTTTTATTAGGCCCCTTAATAGTTCCCATATATAAATTTGGGCGTGGTCGTCTACCGATTTTGGCAATTTTTGGACCAAACATTGTCCTAAGTAAGTAAATTTCATCGATATATCTGCTACGGTTTCTGAAATATGGCTTATAAACCGTTCAATCTTTGCCAATTAATAAGTGGGCGTGGCACCGCCTATTTTCCAAAATTTCATCAAATTTCTTCATGAGAGCCTGATCCCATTACGTGGGTAAAATTTTATCGCTCTAGCTATATTAGTGGCTGAGATACTAAATTTCCGATTTTTTCTATATAGGAAAACTGGGCGTGGTCATGGTCCGTTTTCGCCCATTTTCAATACCAACCGTCCCAGTCTCGATACCAACTTGCATTCCAAATTTGATCAAAATATCTCAATATTTGCGCGAGTTAGAGTGTTTACAGACGGACGGACGGGCGGACGGACAGACGAACGGACGGACGGACATGGCTCAAACGATTTCTCTTTTCACCCTGATCATTTTGATATATATATGTCTATATCTATCTCGATTATTTTATGGTAATATCCACAGCATACTTTTAGGGAAATGTCTCCGCAGTGCTTGTTTATAAACATAATCAGTAGTTGTTGACAAATATTGGCAATGTACATCCACGAATATTCATAGATTTTACAACATGTATTTACACAAATATTTTGCATGTACCATCTTTTATAAAATTATTTTTTTTATGGTGTTGTCAAATTTTGGGGGGGTTTTAACCCCAAAGCCCCCCCCTTTGTGTGCGCCAATGGGTTGGTCCCTTTTATTTTGCCTATTTGTCGCATTGTTGCAGAAAACAACAACAACAGCAACTTCGTTTCGTTGCTCTTGTTGTTGATATTTGCATTTGCACGGCTATGCATGCAAGCATTTGTAAGTACATGTCTATCTACCTACCTACCACTGACAATGCCAAGCGATTTCCAAACAAAAAAGGAACAAAAAAATTGGCTCGACCTGGACTTGAACCACCTTCACTTAAATTGGAAGCCAAGCATCTTACAGCTGAGCTACTGCGCTAGTTACGCGAGTTGTGTCAAACGGTGTACTTTAATTTCTGCTTGTGTTATTAACATTCTCACCACGCTTATTTCACCACAGCGCTGTTATGTACTTACACGTATATGTACATACGTGAGCGAGTTGTAATTGTTAGTTCTGTTTAAGTACAGCATTTGACATACCCAACGCAGGTGGTGTGATGACGCAGCGGTAGAGTGTCAGGTCTGGAAGCGAGGGGTTGTAGGTTCTCGAACTACGCGATATCAAGGTTGATTTTTTAAAAAATTAAAAATCAGCTAAAATGGCTGCTATTTCCGGGGCCAACTTCCGTTGCATCAAATTTCAAATTTCACTCTCCATAAAAACTCTGTATCGCCGCCTAAGAAGTTAACTTCAAAAACATGTATATAATTGGATTTAAAACAGCAGCTGCAGGCATAAGTTAGGCAAATTGGCCAATAGTGAATTTTTTATTCGTTTTTTTTTTTTTTTTTGCATACGAGTCAAGTTTCGTTGTAGATCTGGTTGGCAACGCAAATTTAAATGCAGACAAACGAAAGGGATAGTGAGTTGGACGTGTGCGAAAGTAAGAGGATAGGCGTATATGTAGGCGATACATGTTTATTTAGCATGAAACTAGACTCGGTCAGAATCGTCTAGACTGCTAAGTGCAATTTAAGGGGATGTTTACTTTAGAGCTGTGCTTTGCAGGCGTCGAATGTCTATAAATAGGTAGATATGCTATATTAAGGTGTATCAAGTAGTGTATAAGCCTTATTATACATATGTACTTTCATTGCGTTGAAAGTGTAGAAATGTGATTTATGAAATGCCAATAGAAATTGCTAGCGCATCCAACTACCATTTCAAACCCAAATACCTTTCAAATGAGGTTACGTATACGCCATGTGGATGTAACTTGGCGTAGCTGATTGATTTTTATACTCAGCTGTACTAGTACACAGAGTATAATAGTTTTGATTTCATAACGGTGGATTGTAACATAATGAAATAATCGAGATAGATATGGACTTATATATATCAAAATGATCAGGGTGAAAAGAGAAATCGATTGAGCCCTGTCCGTCCGTCCGTCCGTACGCACTCTAACTCGCGTAAAAATTGAGATATTTTGATGAAATTTGAAATGCAAGTTGGTATCGAGACTGGGACGGTTGGTATTGAAAATGGACGAAATCGGACCATGGCCACGCCCACTTTTCCTATATAGAAAAAATCGGAAATTTGGTATCTCAGTCACTAATATAGCTGGAGCGATGAAATTTTACCCACGTGTTGAGCTCAGGCCCCTAGGAAGAAATTTGATGAAATTTTGGAAAATGGGCGGTGCCACGCCCACTTATTAAGGGTCAAACATTGAAAGTTGTATATGTCATAACTCAGACACCATTGAAGATATATCGATGAAATTTGGTATGCGTGATTTACTTACTTAGGTAAACATTTGGACGGAAAATAGTTCAAATCGGTTGACGGCCACGCCCACTTTTATATATGTGTATTATAAAGTGACCTAATAAAAACATTTTAAGAGATATCTCCGTCAAATATAAAGATATATCACTGAAATTTTGTCGCAAGAGTCTGACTATGGACATAAAACAGAAAACATAAAAATTTTGGAAAATGGGCGGTGCCACACCCACTTATTAAGGGGCAAACATTGAAAGTTTTATGAGTCATAACTCAGAAACCGTTGAAGGTATATCGATGAAATTTGGTATGCGTGATATACTTACTTAGGCAAATGTTTGGACTAAAAATTAATAAAATCGGCTGACGACCACGCCCACTTTTATATATGTGTATTATAAAGTGACCCAATAAAAATATTTTAAACTATATCTCTGTCAAATATAAAGATATATCATTGAAATTTTATGGCAGGAGTCCAACTGCGGACATAAAACTAAAATCACAAAAATTTTGGAAAATGGGCGTGGCAACGCCTCTTTTTAGAAGCAGGAATACACGAGATTTCTGAGCCCATAACTCGACAAATAATTTATATATAATCATGAAACTTGGTGTGTACACTTTTATTACTTGTGGTAATACATGTTCAAAATTTTAGCGAAATCGGTTTGACGACCACGCCCACTTTTATACATGGGAACTATAAAGTGGCCTAATAAAAACATTTTAAGCGATATCTTTGTCAAATATAGAGATAATTCATTGAAATTTTGTGGCAAGAGTTCCACAATAGACCGGAAACAAAAAATATAAAAATTGTGGAAAATGGGCGTGGCACCGCCTCTTTTTAGACAAAGGAATATACGAGATTTCTTAGCCTATAACTCGACAAATAATTGAGATATTATGACGAAACTTGGTTTATACACTTTTATAACTTGTGTTAATAGACACGCAAAAATTTATTGAAATCGGTTTGTGACCACGCCTACTTTTTAACAAAGATATTTCTGGAACACCCTTTGGGAATTTGTAACGTGACATCTTTGTAACTAGAGGTCATAAAGGAATGAAATTTTGCACAAAGAATAATATTCATATGCTTAGTTGGATGACTGATAAAAATGCTGAAAATGGGCGTGGCTACGCCCACTTTATGCAGCACTCGCTTTATATAAAATACACCGTGTTTCCATCAAACGCAAACAAACAATGAAAGCATACAGCTGAGTATCTAATGTTCGATTCCACTCGAACTTAGGCTTCCTTACTTGATTTATTTTTTGTTTATTAAAGCCCATATGACATTACATTTTTTTTCTGGTATTCTACCAGGTTTTTTGTGTGAAGGAGATGGTCAAATGCAGTTTTGCGTTGGTGCAAGCGAGCAAGCTATATTGAAAAAAACCAAACAAAATACCATCTAGGCGATTAAAAACCAACGAGCCAGCTTGTATTTTGGTAGGTTTTTTAGCATTCGGTCATTTTTTCTGACAATTGTTTCAATTTGACAACTAGAAAATAAATTATATTTAAAATAAAAAATATATGGAAATACAAGTTTTAAATTGGCCTCTTATAAGCTTCTGCTTTGGCCGTAAGGGTAAAGAAGAAGTCCGGAAAAAAAATTATATTGCGTACTGGCTTCCCTTTATAACATGGAATGCACAGCTATCCTGCCATTTGGGTTTCATAACTTTTTTATTTCAGTTATTTAAATCAAATTTCCAAAAAAAAATAATTTTTGAAATAAATATTATTTTCATTTAGTTTGAAGTTTAATGTCAATCAAATTATTTTTGATTGAGTATTTGTCTCTTTTCAACCTATAGAAGAATTGTTTTTGTATTTTGACTTTCGGTGGGTTTTCAAAACTAAAAAAACCAGGGAAAAAATGTAGTGTCATACAGGCATAATCCAATTTCACTGTATAAAAATTTGTAAGAAAAATATGCTATTTTTTTTTTGTTTTCTTCTTTAGTACAAGTAAACAAGATGTTTGCTAAACTTTTGCAAAATGAAGTTGTTTTCGCATTTTTTTTCTTTCGTGCATATATACATATAAGTATTTTTTGCGCGTGTATACTTTTCGTTTTAATTGCCAAAAGGCAAGGCATATTCATTTCTAAAATAAAACTACTGACGCGCAACTGGCAGAGGGCTAAATACCGAACTGCAAAAAACAAAAAGTGAATACCAAAAAAATACTTTTTCCTTGAAATGTATTTTTTTTTTTGCAAATAAAGCACACGTGTACTGCTAATTAACTTTTATTGAAATTATTTCATGAAAACCTTTTGAAAGTAGGTGCACAGCTTACAAACGAGAGGTACTGCGTTCGATACCGATACCACACATTCAAAAATGCTCTTGTCAGTTTGCAAAAAATAGCACAAACATCCCAGCAGTGCAGGCGGTAAGGCATTCTAGTGTAGATTTGCTGTGAAAAAGCATCTTCACCATGCACAGTCGGCACACAAACAATTACATGTGGCTAAAAGGTGAAGACGCCGCGCCCTGCAAGCAAAATTTGGAGCAGAAGCTCGGCCTGACACTCATTGGAGTTATGTATATTTGCGTCAGTGTATTTGTTTTATTATTATCCCTGTAGGGAAAATCTCTAGTTCCGAACTAGGTCGCTTCTAGTGCATTTTTCGACACTACTAGTGCGAGCTAAATCTCTTTTGCATGTTATCAACTGGCGAATTTAACACGGCGATGTCCTAGGCGCTGTCAATTGTCACTCTCTGCACTACATTTTCGATAGTTCCGAACTAGTACTAAATTCTGCAGTTTACACTAGTACGTTTATTGTCACAATTTCGATAGTACTGAACTAGCTACAAGTACCTACAAATTCCACGGTTTTACACCTGCCGCTTAAGTGAAGCCTTTGACACACTTCATGCAAGTGGCGCGATGGCCGACTGGCTAACGCATGTGCCTTTCAATCTGAGGGGCGCGGGTTCGAATCCTGTCGGTGACAAGGTGGATGATATTTTTTTATTTTTTTATTTTTTTTAACTAATATTTTTTTATTTAATTATTTAATAAAAATTTACAATAATATTTAAAAAGTAATCAAATAAAAAAAAATTAAAATAAGCCTGAGGGATCGGAACAGCTTAATTAGGGGAACATTTCATTTCATACAAGATGCAAATAGAAAACTCTTTATATAATATGCTTCACTAAACATCTGAGAATCCTTCTTGCACTTGTTCCTGGTAATAACTCTAGTATCTAACTATAAAATCATGGAAATAATAGTAGATAGATAATGGTATTGTTTTTAATAATTTTTTAAATTTTGTATACCTTAACTCTTTGAAATCAATTTAAACAGGGTTACCAACATTTTTCATTTAAAAAGTAAATATTTCTGAGAAGCTTGGTTCACCACCTTACCAATTGCGGTACTTTGGAAACTCTAAATCAAAGTCGATTTTCCTCAATTTCAACTCACTTTTCTAGGATTTGCCCAGGTATAAACAAGGTAAATATTTGATTGGATGCTTATAATTTTAGTTTGGTGATTTGGTTAAGTTAAACACTTCAATTTTAAAACAATTTTTTGTAGCAACAAAATACCTATGTATGTATCTATGAAATCCTAGTTCGAGTACTGTCAATACTGCTTTGCCTTTCCGGGCCCCAAAAAACCTTCCCCCTCTCCGCGACCCTGTTAAAAAGGTTAAGGTGGCAGCCCTTTTTCTCATCAGAATTTAAGTAGTTATCAATAATAACTACCATCCTCATTGACTGCATGTTTGTTGGAATGTAATTTTTGTGGCTGCTGTGTGGCAAATTAATTTGAAAGAAATTGGTAAATCGTATTAAAATTGATTTGTGGACATTAAACTAAGTTACCAAATTCTTTTTTATCGTAGCATTATGCTTGCTTTATTGTAGATACCTATAATTATACTTACAAATTTGCTTATTTTTGTTAAAACAAAAAGTCTGAAGAGAATGTGAATTACATATGTTTGTAAGCCTATTTGAAAATTTGTTTCAATAACGTCCTATTTCAGATTTTGCTTCAAAAACGCCCTATTTCAGAGAAAATTCCATATATATTTCTCTGAAATAGGGCGTTTTTGGAAACTTGTCTGAAATAGGACGTTATTGAAACAAATTCTGAAATAGGGCATTTTTGAAGCCAAATCTGAAATAGGACGTTATTCAAACAATTTTTGGAATAGGGCGTTTTTGAAACAATTTTTTAAATAGGGCGATCTTATTCTCAGCCGTCGAAATGCTAAGTGAAAGTTAACAATCACTAGATATTGGGCTAGGAATTTGAGAATGGCTAAAACGGAAAGAAAAACAAAGTGAAGACAGATCGATGGAAAAATGAATAGATACCTCATCCTGGAAAGCAGACCGAAATGCAGACAAGAAGAGAAAGATGGAGGATTGAAAAGACGAATAGAATTATGAGATACTAATTGATAATAATTTAGGATGATGATTGACGATAATTTATTGTGATGGATGATGTCCGCAGCTGTTTTCTGATGATCGGCGATGATTGGTGAACAGTTAATGAGTGATTGACTTTGAGCAAACTCTGAAATATAGTGATCTTCCACTCAGCCGTCCTTAAAATAGTTAATGATGATTGTTGAAAAAGATTGATAGTTATTCATGGCGATTGTTGAGTTATTGATTTACGACGATTGATGACGATTGAAGCCCATTTATTGTGATTTATGAAGACTGATGTTAATGATTTATGAGATGCTTGTTGAAAAATATTGATACAGGTTTATGATTGGTGGTGATTGTTGAGATAAATTTATAATGAGTTGTGATAATTGATGATGCTTGAAGATGATTTATTATAACTGATAATGACTGCTAATAATCGAAGACGATGATTATGATTGTTTAAAATGATTCATGTTAATTTATAGTAGTTAATAATGATTTGATGAAATATTGTGGCGATTGATAGTGACTGAAGATGATTATGGTGATGAATAGATAGGAGTGGAAAAACGAGAAGGTTAGTTATTCGAGAGATATATTAATGATACTAGTTGAGGAAATATTGAAATGGAGGGCATTTAAGATGAACTGAGAAAAAATAATGATTGTTGAAAAATTTTGATAATAATTTATAATGATTGGTGACGCTTGTTGAAAAATATTGATAATGGAGTTGATTTATTATGATTGATGACGACCGCTGACAATCGAATAGATCTATTATAATAGAATAGATTTATTATCATTGATCACAATTGGTGGTGATTGATGGTGTCTGAAGATGATTTATGGAGATTAGATGAATAGAGGAGAAGAGGACATACGAGAAACTTAGTTATTTGGCTGAACTAATACAGAAATATTAATTACACTGGTTGAATATGTATCAAAATGGAGGGAATTTAGAAGGTGATGCACGGAGAAGTAACACTCAGGGGAAAAATTATAAAAACATATGAAAACATGCTTAAAATGTACAAAAACGTATTTAAAAGTGATGTAAATTCCAAAATTTTTATTTTAAAAATGTTCATTGTAAAATTTTTGAATCAAGAAAAAACATTTTAAATTTAAAGATGTTTATTTTTATTTTAAGCAAAATGAGAAAAAAAAAGCTGCAGTGTTCTCTATATCATTTTCTCTTCCGAATTCCAAATTGTATCCAACGGCATTCTCTTCATCTTCTCTCAATCCGAGTCCCAATTACAAAAATATAGCCTCCGCTTATTCTCCTCTTCTTTTCTACTTCGCCTTAACTGTTTTCTATCTTTATTTCTTATTCTCGTTATTCTCCTTTTTCTTCTTTTCTCTTCTTTACTTTATATTCTCCTCCAGATTCGAAACATGACATCAACCTGAAACTCAATCCAACGCGATTACATAGTGAAACATTAAACAATATATTGAATTAAGGTTGCTCTAACTTTGTTATTAGTTTCTTGAAAAGCTTAATTTTTTTCCTTTTCTGATAAGGCTAACTACTATAACCAGTCTCATAAAAGCCCACTTTATTACCACGCACAGTGGTCGGAATGAGAATTCTAGGTGGACAAAAGTCTCAAACTCGAACTTAGAAAACCGGCCTAATTCTGTCGCCCAACTATTATAGAATGTCCAAGTGTCAATACTGCCCAATCCGTAACTCATTCTATGAGTCTACCTGGTATTTACGCGTCTTCAAAAGTTGCTTACCTTACATATATAATTTTTTCTTAAAGCAAAAAGTTTGAATAGTCTTTGCGTAGCGGGCCAGAGTTTTAGTGTAACTATTTGTTTTCTTTTTCGAACTATGGTGAGAATTGAGATTTTGTATTACGGTCATTAGAAGCTTATAAATTGTTCAATTAAGTCAGTCAAAATACCAATTTAAGTATATAAAAAAAATTTTATTTTTAGCATTTAACAGTGTGCCAAAATTTAGTGCCACACTCGTCCAAAAAGAAAATTATTTTTCCCAATCAAGAAATATATGTACTAAACGTGTACTAAATCTTAACCATTGCTTTTTCTTACTTTGCCAGATATTTTAGTTTATATAATGGATCTATGGTATGATTTTTTATTTTTCCCCTTGTTTTATATGGTTTGTTTTAGAACAATGAACTCAGCAAATTATAATAAAATGTGTTACTTACTATTCAGTAATTTAGTATTCTGTCAATTGATTCCATATTTTTAGTTGTTCGTTGAATCTACTTACATATATAAGTATGTATTTCTAACTCAGATAAAAATACTTGAAAAAAATTTCTGCACTTCATGACACAAAAACCTGAAATTTTTTGAACCTAGCAACCAATTCGATATCAGCAACCGAAAACTAGTTGGAAAGGACATTTGTGACCATTTGGACGTAAGAAATAATTTTGTCCACCTAGAATTCTCATTCCGACCACTGTGCCACGGCATTTATACATACATATGTTTCTCGAAAACCACAAGTGTGCTCTTCGTTTGTGAGAATTTCAGCATACCGAACGCATTTTTACCAATAGCAAACACTACCAATAAAGAAAAAAAAATTATTGAGAAAAACAGCAAACAACTGAAAAATTAAAATCTTGCAAGAGCATTTCAAAGCCAATAAAACAAGGTAAAAAAAAATTTTTAAAAAGCTTTTATTTAATATTAATATAAAAATTTACTAAAAAGGAAAAAATAAATTTTTAATATTTTTGAACAAGATTTATATTAGTCCTTAGTTCATTTGGATCTTAATTTCAATCTAAGCATACCTTTAACTTATTTCTTCAAAGCATTTCTATATATGTATCAACATATCGTCGCTGCGCCAACAAAAACAGCTATACGTTTTTCAGCAACTTTTCAGGAGAGCAAAAAAACCGTTTTCTGGTGATCCTAGAGAATATTTTTTCTAGTTTGAATTGTTAACTAATGATACTACACATATGTAATAGACTTATGCAATTTTTTTTTACTTTTTTTGACCAACCATTTCGCATGAAGCATTTGCGCCCTTTTACAGCACATAGCTCTTTTTACAAATTGTTTAAATTTGCTAGTGGGGGTAAGAAATCGTGAAAGATGTGTATACAATTCTTCGCTAGGGTTCGATGCAATTAGCGATAGCTTGGAAATGCATTATTTAATTGACCAGTGCGCCTCCTATTTTGAAAATTGGTCACATATGTACGCTTTTTTTAAATAATTTTTTTACACAAAAATAACCTGAAATCAAAAAACAATTATACGAAAATAGATGTATAACTGATTTTACAGAGCATTTCTACTACTGAGAGCATATAGCTGTGTTTGATAACTTCTAACCAAAGAAGGATATCAGAAAACGGGAAATGCAGAAATGTGGCTAGCGGATAGCGCTAAATAAATATGTAATAAAAAAAAAATCAAAAAAAAAAAACATATAACTGAATTTGTTGGCGCAGCGACGATATGTACATTTAGTAAATTTTTATATTAATATTAAATAAAAGCTTCTTAAAAAAATTTTTTTTGGTACGCAAACGTCAAAGCTGTGTGATCAATAATTATTTTGCTCCTTAATTTTCTGCTTTAATATTTTATAATAATTTACTTTAATTTAAAAGTTCCTTGCGAAAAAGTGATTAATTTAGTGCACTACAAAAGCAATAAAGTTAAACAGATTTTGGTTAATTATTTATTGAATATTTTTAATTTAAAATTTCAAGTGTGATTGCCGAGTCATTTTGCATATTGTTGTTGCAGTTGTGTGGCTAATCTTTTTAACATAAATTGTTTTTGTGTTTTTTGCGTTCTTTATTTTGCACTTTTTCATTTTCATTTTTATATTCTCTTTCTCTTGTCACAGCTGTTTGCGTCTGCTTTGTATGCGTCTTGCTGTGCATCTCAAACTGCTCACTGTCATATACACTACACTACTTTCCAAACTGTCACTAACTTACTAACTTTACAGTCTTTCAAACTGTTCGTAGCTATTAACCCTTTCGGTTCTATCATTCGTTTTGACACTTATTTAATTTCTCTCTGACTGTTTACTTTATATTATCTGTAATAGAATTTTATACTCTAATCATGTCTTGCATATATAAAAACTGTTCTGTTAAAAGTGAGTCCGAGCGTTTCGTGTCTTGTTGGCTGTGTGATGGATTAGCTCATATAAAATGTGCAGGCATAACAGGCAGAATGCTGGATTTGATAAATGACAGAAAGGGCTTGCGTTGGTCATGCGTGAATTGTAGGTCGACCGAAGTAGATCTTTCTAAAATTTTCAGCCAAACGAGAAGTTGTTTCTCTGAGATTGGAAGGGAGCTACTTTCTTTGACTGAAAAATTCAAGCACTACGAAAATCTGTTTAGTTCATTTAAATGCCTAGAACTCTCTTCTTCATCATCGGCATCTTTACCTTCTTTACTTGGTACGACGGGTGATTCCACTGCTGCACCACGTAATGTGCCAATGTTGAAATATCTTCAGTTAAATCCTGTACAACCACAGGAGGAACTTATTGACTTAGCTTCACCGAATCCGCATTCTGTGGAGTCTTGTTCTACAGAGGACTCATCTTCAAATTCTAGGTCTTCTAATGCACCTCTCGAAAGTATTTCGGTACAATCAACTATGCCCGAAACGACTGAACCAATTGTTAATAAGTTGGTTGTCGTTCCTCCGAAGAAATCAATATTCGTATCTAGGTTTGATAAAGACACAACCGCGGATGATCTAAAGGGCTATATTTCGTCCAAAATCTCTACTGGAAATATTTTTATCAAAAAATTCAACTTTTCATACACAAGAGACATTTCTTCTTTTAAAATTGATGTATCTCCTCAAGATTATCAAACTTTACTGAACAGTTCATTTTGGCCACCTGGTGCTTTTGTTCGCGAGTTTGAAAACAGGCCTAAAATACATGGTCACAATACGGCGAAAATTTCTCGTACTGCTTCAAAAAACTGAGTATAACCTTAAATTCCGCATTAAATATTTTCTATCAAAATGTCAGGGGCCTGAACACCAAATTAAGTGATTTTTATTTAAAAACGATTGACTGCGTCTATAATGTAATTTCTTTTACCGAAACATGGCTTAAGCCCCATGTTTTTGATTCTGAAATCTTTTGTAACCATTATCAGGTGTATAGAAATGATCGCGTAAACAGAATCGGCGGTGGTGTCTTGTTTGCTGTAAAGTCCTCATTACATTCTGAGGTGGTCAGTACACCTAATATTGGTGGTTTGGAGTCGATTTGCGTTCGAATTAAGCAAGCAAAGGATTGGATTTATTTATTTGCTTGCTATATCCCGCCAGCCTGCAATATAAGCGTGTATATGGAATTAGCCGGGCCGCTGTGGTGCAGTGGGTAGAGTGCTCGCCTGCTATGCCAGAGGTCTCGGGTTCGAACCACGGTCCGAGCAAAACACCAAAACAAATTTTTCTAATTAGTATAAATCCAATCATTGGATTTTTTAAGAGCAGCGGTCACCTCTCGGCAGTGGGCGGCATACCCTCCGAGTGTATTTCTGCCATGAAAAAGCTTCTCACAAAAAATGCATTCGCCGTTCGGAGCCGGCATAAAACTGTAGGTCCACCCAATTAGTAGGTAAAACAAAAAGGAGCACACCTCGAATTGGGAGAGAAGCTCGGCCATAAAACTCGTCAGAGTTATAATAGCGCCATTGTATTATTATTATTATATGGAATTAGCATCTGTGCTTAAAGATGTACACGCGCTGATGAACTCCTCTGACTCTATGCTTGTGTTAGGCGATTTTAATCTTCCGTGCATTTCTTGGAGCGTTTCAGAGGAGAATATTATTCCGAACTCATCGAGATCGGACATGAATAGCTTTTTCGATCAGATTGCAGATCTTTCCCTCAACCAGGTGAACATATTTCAGAATGCGTTCGGGAAAATCTTAGACCTAGTTTTTGTAGATGATAGCTCCAAGTATGTCCTTCACCGCCGTGACCCTCATCTTCTACCGGAGGACTTATACCACCCTTCTCTAGAGATTACATACGAAATTGTAAACAATATTAGTGGCTGCATTCCTAGTTCAGCAAACACAAGTACGTATTATAATTTTTCCAAGGCCAACTTTAAAAAACTTAATCATGAGTTAGCTAGTTTAACATGGCCAAAATTTAATAACGATGTCGAGCAAAACGTTTTACTTTTTAATAAAATTATTCATTGCCTATTTGAAAAACTTGTGCCTAAACGTGTTCGTGAGTACAGTGAGCCATTACAACCTTGGTTCACAAAAGAGCTTAAAACTTAAAAAAATAAGAAATCCCGAGTTTTCAAATCATACAAGAAATCGGGCTTGCATGCCGACTACTTAAAGTATGCTGAGCTTAGACGCCAATACTTTGTGTTAAATAAAAAATGCTATAGAGCTTATATACGTAAAATTAAGTCTAATTTTATTCGTAATCCAAAATCGTTTTACAGTTTCGTAAACTCCAAGAGAAAAGTTAATGGGTTTCCGTCTGCTATGAGATATCAAGACAACACTTCAAGTGATAGTCAAGAAATTTCCAATCTTTTTGCACAATTTTTCAAACATAATTATTCCAACATAGAAGAACTTCCATTTCGTAACTATCCATATCGATTATCTCCTAATACATCAATTTACAAACCATATATATCTGCAGATGACGTGTTATCAGCTTTATTATCATTAAAAGAGTTATTTAGTTATGGTCCTGACCAGATACCAACATGCTTTCTAAAAAAATGTGCCATAAACATGTTTAAACCACTAACTGCACTATTCAATAGTTCCTTAGAACAAGGCATTTTCCCTATGCTCTGGAAAGAGTCATTCATTATCCCCCTTCATAAAAGCGGGAGTAGGTCCTCCATAGAAAATTATCGAGGTATAGCAAATATTTCAGCTATTCCTAAATTATTTGAAGCAATAGTTACCAATAGATTGTCTCATTCAACGTCCTCATTAATTTGTGATTCCCAACACGGTTTCTGTAAGGGTAAATCTGGAGTTTACCACTAGTGTTTCTAATGGGTTTTCTCAAAACTTACCCACTGAGGTTATATACACGGACTTCAGCAAAGCATTTGATAAAGTCAATCACTCCTTGCTGATTCTTAAACTTGATCTTCTTGGCTTTCAGCCCAGCCTTTTGCAATGGATATCTTCATATCTTTTAAATAGAACACAAAGGGTGATTTTCAAAAATGCTTACTCGTCTATTATTAATGTTACTTCAGGAGTTCCTCAAGGCAGTCACCTTGGCCCGATTCTGTTTTTGCTATTTATTAACGATATAACTACTACAATTAAACACTCAAAAATTTCATTATATGCGGACGACGTAAAGCTTTTTAGATCAATCTCTTCATTTGATGATAGAAATTTGCTTCAGGAAGATTTAAATTCCTTAGTTTCTTGGTGTGACACTAACTTAATGCCACTTAACCTCAATAAATGTAAATTCATGCGCTTTTCCCGGAAAACCGTACAGCCAGCTTCTTATGCAATAAATGGCTTAGGTCTCGAACAAGTAAATGGGTTTGTGGATTTAGGTGTAATAATAGACTGCAAACTTAGTTTTAACATTCATATTAATGCTACAGCAAATAAGGCAAGAGGTGTCTTAGCGTTTGTAAAACGTTGGTCAAAGGAATTCAGCGACCCATACATAACTAAAACACTCTTTACAACTTTAGTAAGACCTATATTGGAATATGGTTCCATAGTTTGGAATACATAATATCAGATTCACTCTGATCGCTTAGAGTCAGTCCAAAAACAGTTTTTGCTTTTTGCTTTAAGAAATTTGCCTTGGGATTCTGGTTACAATCTTCCACCGTATACTAGCCGTTTAAAACTCCTTAATCTTCCGACTCTTGCAAGTCGACGAGAAATGTTAGGGGTAATATTTATCGTTAAGCTTTTGAATGGCTTAATTCTTTCTCCTTTCTTGCTAGCTGAAATAAACTTTAACATTCCTTCTCGTTCAACAAGACACTTCAACCCTATATATTTAAAGCAGTGTAAATCAAACTTTGAATTAAATGAACCTTTCCGGGGTTTATGTAAGAGCTTTAATTCCTATTCCAGCTTTTTAGATATTTCGGACTCACTTTTCATTATAAGGGAAAAAATACTGTCTTATCTTAACACATAGTAGCGATTATTCTGTTATAATTCTCAAGACTAACTTCAAATGTACTATACTCAGCTGATGATTTTATTTCTCTGTAGCTGAGCAGCTTAAGATCTCGACGCTTAACAAACTCCTGCCACTCAACACCTCGGCATTTTATGTAAATAAAAAATATCCGTACGTCATGCGGGTGCGCCTCTCGTGCGGTCGGGCGGGATTGGAGAGCGTGGGTTATTATTATTATTATTGTTTTATTTTTGCCTTTTTAGTTTTACAATGCATTTTACATCTAACATTTGTCAACACTCCCACTATCAATATAGTCCAACAGTTTTTAATATGAAGTGCACTATGTTTAACATTTTAATGGTTCCTTATTTTATTATCCAATTCCTGTGGAGTCTTTTAAGTGGTTTTACTATACTCTTTTGTGAATACATGGATTACTTCGTAATACGTGTTCAAAATAGGAACAAAATTGGTTCATAAATACTAATTTTCTAAATATCTTGACACTAGCGCCACCTAGCGGCGATTTATTTCCACGAATATATTTACTTTCTCATAGGCAATATATATACCGAATATGAACAAATTCGGTCGGTAAATACGAATTTTACAAATATCTTGACACCAGCGCCACCTAGCGGCGATTTTTTTCCACAGATGTATTTACTTTCTCATAGGCAATATATGTACCGAATATGAACAAATTCGGTCGGTAAATGCGAATTTTACAAATATCTTGACACCAGCGCCACCTAGCGGCGATTTTTTTCCACAGATGTATTTACTTTCTCATAGGCAATATATGTACCGAATATGAACAAATTCGGTCGGTAAATGCGAATTTTACAAATATCTTGACACCAGCGCCATCTATCGGATTTTTTTTATTTCACATTGCATTATCTTCGGGTCCTGAATTATGTTCCAAATTTCAAGTACCTAGCTCAACTAGAAGTATCTTAAATGTTCGTTGCAAAATTCCACGACATACATACAAAAAGTGAAGTTAAATAAAAGCTTGTAAAAAGGGTGAAAAACTAATTCGCAAATGGGAAACAAACATTTTCCCTTTTCACACCAAAACCGCTTGCCACAGCACGAGCGTAATAAAGCAGCAAAAAGCAACAACTCAAAAATGTTGTTGGCTGTTGAAACTAATCGAAACAAATAAACTTGCTTAACTTGCCTCATTTCTTTGGCAACTCAGTTGCATAGAGCGCTGCACATAAGCATTTCGTTAAATGCTTAGAAGTGCGTACAGATGTCTGCAATTGCAAACAGTTTTACTTGTTGAAATTTAGAGTTATGGTTTTGATGGCATTTGCAAAATGCAAGAAATGTTTCAAAGCAAGTGCAAAGCACACATTGAACTCACACACACACACACACGCATAACACATTCGTTGCAACAGCATATTTGAGAACCGAAATTGTTGCACACCAAGTTTGAGATATTCCATTAGTGTAAGAGGCAGGTAAAGTACACAATATAACAGCATTTTTGGACACGATGGAAATAATTCCAAATGAGGTTAAAAGACCTAAGCCCATAAAGTAGCTAAAGCTTTCTTATCTATATATATAAAAATGGTGTAAAAAATGTTACTAACCTCATCAGATGAGAACGGCTGGGCCGATTTCTGTAAAATTTTTTGTCAGTTGTTCGTATTCTCGAGGAGATGGTTCGTACGCAAGAAAATTTTGGAAAATCCCTCCGGAAAAGTCCGAAAATTGGAAAAATCGGTGTGTATGTGTGTATGTGTGCATCTGTGGATGTGTGTCCTTTATAAACTCCCAAAGTAACCAACCGTTCTTTATGAAATTTTCACAGTAGATTCATGTGGTGTTAGTGCACATAGTAGGGTATATAGAATTTCGAAAAAAGGAAGCTTCCCGGAATACAGGCCTAAATGAGGACCCAGATCGATCCAGCAAGTCTTCGAGCAAAATTGGTATCAAATGAAAGGTATTTAACAGGCCTTCAAAATAAAGTTATTTTCATTGCGATACCTAGGCCGGGTTCCCAGATATGGGTTAAAATGTGGGACCGAGTGACCCTGGAAAGTTTCTGAGCGATATTGGTATCAAATGAAAGCTGTTGAGCAGGACTTCAAAAAAGAGCTTTTTAAATAGTGATTCCTAGGCCGGGTTCCAAGATTTGGGTCAAAGCGTGGACTCGGATAACCCCTGAATGTTTTCGAGCAATATTGGTAGCAAATGAAAAGCGTTGAGCAGGCTTCCACATACATACAGTTATTGTCATTGTGATTTCTAAGGCTGTTTCCCAGAGATGGCTAAAGTAGTGGGCCCGGATGATGATGGACGGTCCCAGTAAGGTAAAGGTAGGTAGCTATAGGGATAGGGGTAGGGATAGGGATAGGGATAGGGATAGGGATAGGGATAGGGATAGGGATAGGGATAGGGATAGGGATAGGGATAGGGATAGGGATAGGGATAGGGATAGGGATAGGGATAAGGATAGAGAGGGGGATAGGGATAGGGATAGGGATAGGGCTAGGGATAGGGATAGGGATAGGGATATGGATAGGGATAGGGATAGGGATAGGGATAGGGATAGGGATAGGGATAGGGATAGGGATAGGGATAGGGATAGGGATAGGGATAGGGATAGGGATAGGGATAGGGATAGGGATAGGGATAGGGATAGGGATAGGGATAGAGATAGAGATAGAGATAGAGATAGAGATAGAGATAGAGATAGAGATAGAGATAGAGATAGAGATAGAGATAGAGATAGAGATAGAGATAGAGATAGAGATAGAGATAGAGATAGAGATAGAGATAGAGATAGAGATAGAGATAGAGATAGAGATAGAGATAGAGATAGAGATAGAGATAGAGATAGAGATAGAGATAGAGATAGAGATAGAGATAGAGATAGAGATAGAGATAGAGATAGAGATAGAGATAGAGATAGAGATAGAGATAGAGATAGAGATAGAGATAGAGATAGAGATAGAGATAGAGATAGAGATAGAGATAGAGATAGAGATAGAGATAGAGATAGAGATAGAGATAGAGATAGAGATAGAGATAGAGATAGAGATAGAGATAGAGATAGAGATAGAGATAGAGACAGAGACAGAGATAGAGATAGAGATAGGGATAGGGATAGTGATAGGGATGGGGTATTGGGATAGGGATAGGGATAGGGATAGGGATAGGGATAGGGATAGGGATAGGGATAGGGATAGGGATGGGGATAGGGATGGTGATAGGGATAAAGATTGAGATTGAGATTAAGATTGATATTGAGACCGAAATAGAGATAGGGATTGAGATAGGGATCGGGGGAAGTAGGTTTGTCTCGGCGAATATAACTATAACTTTTATTCAGAGAATAGACAAGAAATGGTTAGCAATACGGTAATCAAAGACTTTTCTTTAGGCTTCATAGGAATAAATTTTAGCAGAACAACGTCTGCCGGGTCATCTAGTTTCTTTATATTTTCAGATAAAAATTTTGTATGGCCATTTGAACTTTGCAACGTTTTCTACTGAGCTTTTTTTAAGTGGAAAATGGAATCTAAAAAATAGGATTTATAAGGTCGCCAGAGGATTAGGTAAGGCTAATTAAATTTTTTTGTTATCTTAAATTAGCGAAATTTTGTCTGAGTGATTTTTGTTCGTCGAGAGAGGACTTTACTTTTCAGTTGCCTAATTAGTCCAAAGTAGCATTTATTGGCAAGGAGTTCTTCAGCTGTTGAAAAGTCATTTCAAAAGACATTCAAATCCTTAAAAGAACTATAAAAATGTGCAATTATTTTATTTTCCTTGCCATTATTTTGTTTTCTCTTGTGAAATAACTCCATAATAATTTATATATATCCACTTTTTCTATAACCTTTTCCAATTCATATTTTTATTGCTTAATAATAAAATAGCTCATTAAACTAAAACGCATTCGCACAACAGCTTTTCTCGAGGTCGGCATATTAAAACTTTCTTTCACATGAACAAAAAGAATTTATGCAGAATTTCTCAAGCAACCACATGAACATCAAAAGTGCTTAATAGGCAAAATAACTTAAGTCTGTACATACCCTGCAGGAAACTCAATAACTAGTGAGCAAAATTTCTAGTTCCGAACTAGCGAAAAAGTATGAAAAGTGAACTAAATCAATTGTAGTTAGACCCTCACCAGTTCAGAAGGAGTGAATTGAGTGACCATTATAAGGCACACTTTGATTTGTATGCAATTTCGAAGTCACAAAAATTCTATTTTTCTTCTATTTTTCTAATTTTTCACTCGTTCAATTGCCGTAGGCTTTGTATGTTTCTGCAATTCTCAGATATTTAGTGAGTTTTCTTTTTGCATCTTTTATGAAATGAAATGTTCCCCTAATTATGCTTTTCCGATCCCTCAGGCCTTTTTATACTCAGCTGTACTAGTACACAGAGTATTATAGTTTTAATCACATAACGGTGGATTGTAACAGAATGAAATAATCGAGATAGATATAGACTTATATATATCAAAATGATCAGGGTGAAAAGAGAAATCGATTGAGCCATGTCCGTCCGTCCGTCCGTCCGTCCGTCCGTCCGTCCGTCCGTCCGTCTGTCCGTCCGTCCGTCCGTCCGTCCGTCTGTAAACACTCTAACTCGCGCAAAAATTGAGATATTTTGATGAAATTTGGAACGCAAGTTGGTATCGAGACTGGGACGGTTGGTATTGAAAATGGGCGAAATCGGACCATGACCACGCCCACTTTTCCTATATAGAAAAAATCGGAAATTTGGTATCTCAGCCACTAATATAGCTAGAGTTTTAAAATTTTACCCACGTATTGAGCTCGGGCCCTTATGAAGAAATTTGATGAAGTTTTGGAAAATGGGCGGTGCCACGCCCACTTATTAAGGGTCAAACATTGAAAGTTTTATATGTCATAACTCAGAAACCGTTGAAGATATATCGATGAAATTTGGTACGCGTAATTTGCTTACATAGACAAATGTTTTGACGAAAAATTATCAAAATCGGTTTACGGCCACGCCCACTTTTATATATGTGTATTATAAAGTGACCTAATAAAACCATTTTAAGCGATATCTCTGTCAAATATAAAGATCTATCATTGAAATTTTGTCGCATGAGTCCAACTATGGACATAAAACAAAAAACACAAAAATTTTGGAATATGGGCGGTGCCACGCCCACTTATTAAGGGGCAGACATTGAAAGTTTTATGAGTCATAACTCAGAAACCGTTGAAGATATATCGATGAAATTCGGTACGCGTAATATAATTACTTAGTCAAATGTTTTGGCGAAAAATTATCAAAATCGGTTGACGGCCACGCCCACTTTTATATATAGGAAATATAAGGGGGCCTAATAAAAACATTTTAAGCGATATCTCTGTCAAATATAAAGATCAATCACTGAGATTTTGTGGCAGTAGTCCAACTATGGACATAAAACAAAAACTACAAAAATTTTGGAAAATGGGCGGTGCCACGCCCACTTATTAAGGAGCGAATATTGAAAGTTTAATAAGCCATAACTCAGAAACCGTTAAAGATATATCGATAAAATCTGGTACGCGTGATATATTTACTTAGCCAAATGTGTGGACGAAAAATTACCAAAATCGGTTGACGACCGCGCCCACTTTTATATATGTGTATTATAAAGTGACCTAATAAAACCATTTTAAGCGATATCTATGTGAAATATAAAGATAATTCATTGAAATTTTGTGACATGAGTTTTACAATAGACCGGAAACAAAAAATAAAAAAGTTTGGAAAATGGGCGTGGCACCGCCTCTTTTTAGACAAAGGGATATATGAGATTTCTTAGCCTTTAACTCGACAAATAATTGAGATATTATGACGAAACTTGGTTTATACACTTTTATAACATGTGTTAATAGACACGCAAAAATGTATTGAAATCGGTTTATGACCACGCCTACTTTTTAACAAAGATATTTCTGGAACACCCTTTTGGAATTTGTAACGTGAAGTCTTTGTAACTAAAAGTCATAGAGGGATGAAATTTTGCACTAACAATAATATTTGTATGCTTATTTGGATGATTGATATAAATTTTGAAAATGGGCGTGGCTGCGCCCTGTTTATGCAGCACTCGTTTCATATAAAATACACCCTATATCGAACAAACGCAAACAAACAATGAAAGCATACAGCTGAGTATCTAATGTTCGATTGCACTCGAACTTAGGCTTCCTTACTTGTTTATTTTATTTCTTTTTTAAATATTATTGTAAATTTTTATTAAATAAATAAATAAAAAAATGTTAGTTAAAAAAAAATTAAAAAAAAAAAATATCATCCACCTTGTCACCGACAGGATTCGAACCCGCGCCCCTCAGATTGAAAGGCACATGCGTTAGCCAGTCGGCCATCGCGCCACTTGCATGAAGTGTGTCAAAGGCGTCACTTAAGCGGCAGGTGTAAAACTGTGGAATTTGTAGGTACTAGTAGTTAGTTCAGAACTATCGAAATTGTGCCAATAAACGAACTAGTGTAAACTGTAGAATTTAGTACCAGTTCGGAACTATCGAAAATGTAGTGCAGAGAGGGACAATTCACACCGCCTAGGACATCGCCGTGTTAAATTCGCCAGTTGATATTATATGCAAAAGAGATTTTGCTCGCACTAGTAGTATCGAAAAATGCACTAGAAGCGACCTAGTTCGGAACTAGAGATTTTCCCTACAGGGTACAAATATACATATACATAAACTTAATTATTGTCAAAAAGGAGAACGATGACACTTTGAGCATCGCTGCGGCATTAATAAGAGTGCCTACGTTCATGTACATATCTCGGCATCTGAGCATGTCTTCAAGTGTCTTCTTGGCAACAGAAAAACGGCTTGTAGTGTCGGTATATGCAGCCTTGAGTAGCCGCCATGGCGTTCTTTGCATTCATTTAACTACACGTTCTTAGTCATATGCACATATGTACATCCATATATAAAATTATATACAGGTATGTATATATGGCTATAAATTTGTCTACTATGTTCATTTCAAAGATTTTCATTAGCATAATTAAAACTAGTATGTATAATTATGTTGCTAATTATGTGGCGTATCTTATAGCTTCGGATGAATTGAATATACATAAGTAATAAATATTGAAGTACAGAATTATAGTAGCCGACAGCAA
The DNA here is from genome assembly GCA_960531455.1 of Urophora cardui. Classification (NCBI taxonomy): domain Eukaryota; kingdom Metazoa; phylum Arthropoda; class Insecta; order Diptera; family Tephritidae; genus Urophora; species Urophora cardui. The sequence continues at coordinate 129,034,204 of OY482673.1, forward strand.
GTCTCATAAGCTTTAGCTTAATTTTACTAAAAACTTAATTAAACGGCTTTTGTATTATCAGCTTAATACTGAGAATACTAAGAACAGTTAAGTTGTAGCATTAGTTATATTAGCTAATTGAAATGGTATATAAGACGTCAAACGGCGGCCACTGGGGGATCCTTTTCTAGACAGCCTTTGTCAAGCCGCCATAACGACACTGAGCTCCGTCAAGCTCTCAAAGTGGTCTCAGTATATCTGCTTTGTATTAGTGAAACTTAGTTTAGTCTTGATCTTAAAATATCTCACTAAATAAGCTGAATGAACCAACTTCCTGAAGGGAATTCCATTTAAGGGTAGTGCGTTGAGGCTACAGCAGTTGATGACACTAGTTTTATGCGATAAAAATAGCTACTTGTCATATTTTAGCGTTTCAAAATGCTTGATAAATTTTTACAATAACTTTTCTATGCAAATCAATTTTATAGATATGTATGGGATAATCGAGAAGTGGATTAATTAAGCACCATAATCTACAAGCACTATGCTGCAGGAAAATGCGTTGCTTAATTAGCCACTGAATCTGGCACATGTGCGAAGAGGAACTCCTCCACATATCATTTTATGAATTTTTTGATCATATTCCAGTCTTTTTTGATCCCTATGCACGTTTAAAATAATGGAAAATGCGCTGATTTTCTGATCATAAAAGAGCCTCTCGTCTGTAGAAAATAGTACCCTACGTCCAACTCTTCTTGGGGAGTCGTTTTCGAGTCTTATTTTAATCATATTTTTATCATTTTCGAATACCTTTCGATTTTATTTTTTCGATTTTGAATCTTATTTTGGTCATTTTTGAATCGTTTTCTGATCGTTTTTGAATCTTTTAGGGGTCATTTTTCTTCATTTTTCTGATAATTTTCGATTGGCTTTCCAATCTTTTTTTGAGTCATTTTCCAATCGTTTTTCTGGTCATTTTCGAATCTTTTTTGGGTCGTTTTCCAGTAACTTTCTGATCAATTTCTAATCATTTTCTAATACTTTTCTACTCATATTCCTATCATTTTTGGGTCAGTTTACAACCGCTTTTCTTTCCCGTCTTCTATCCTCTTACATATTCTACGCTTAGCCTTACCTTTACCAATATCGCAAAAAGAACTTTCATAGTCACCCTAAGTCCACATTTTGGTTGGAACTTTTAAAACAGATTTTTAACCTACAATAATATTAAGCAAATAAGGAGTTTAAGATCTAAAAATTTCAATCCATAAATGAATTCCTATGAAAATGCATATGCTCTTTTATGCACTCTCATATGCGGCAACACGGAAGACATGCATCCATATGTTCCTGCTCTACAACATTCTGAACCATCAATACCGAAATCTAATATAAAATTCCCTGAATTTTTTTTTTTTTTAATTTTAGCTTTATGTACTAGGCTTGCTAAGGAATATTTCATTTTTTTTCCAAAAAAGCAAAGTAATCGATCACATTTCTATCTTTAGCATGATCAATTTGTGATAAATTATTTTTTTAATCAGCAAAGGGGATCGAAAAAGACTCATCTAGGTGATTTTTTATGATAAAAAATAAAATCACTTTTCAATCGCTGGTCTGACTCGTTTTTCAGTCTTCTTTTAATCGTCAAAGTGAAAAATTCTTTTTTTAATCAGCAAAGGGAATCGAAAATGGCTGAAATGGTGATTTTTAAATGACAAAAAATAAAATTACTTTTCAATCGCTGGTGTGACTCATTATTTATTTTTGCCTAATAAGATTGCTGTGAATCACATTTCAATCTTTCTTATTTGCTTTATACTTTCATGGCATATTTATATTTAGCAAAGTTATTAGAATGTGTGCTTTATTTATATGAAAACCTGTTTCGAGTGGTACACTATTAAAATTTTTTAGACAAGCAGACTCTAGATAATGCCAAATGGATGCAGTGGCGTACGCTTCATACAAGCCGAAAAGCCCGGCATTCTTAAATATTTTCGTTCATTACATTTTACTAATTTCTTTAAAATATGTTTATTTTACAGTTCAAATATGTTTACTTTATTTAAGGTCTTCCATGTGTTTACAGTCAATCACAGCACAAACAGTTCCAGACATGAGATTCTATGGGGCTTTCAAAACACAATAACATTGCTTGTTTTCTGAATTTTTTCTTGATTTTACTTTCGACTGCGTCAGGCTTGTTGATATGCTGAGCAAAAGTAGGTAGAGCTAATACAATAAAAGTCGTAACACATCCTCATATTAGCCATTCTATATCAAAACTTAATTATTCTACATCATCTTCATTTTCTCGATTTATTCCAATACACTCAGTTTCATACGGTATGAATATAAACAACAAACCAAATGCGCAAAATGAATAATCAAATCAGCAATCAGACTTTCAGATAATTGAAATCAAAGAAAATTATGTACACATAAATGGCTAATGGCTATGCTTGATATATGTATATTTAGGCTTGCCCAGCCAATTCATGCTAGGGCACATCACATGTAATGAAAGCAAATATATAATTGCTTTAAAACAGAGCTATTTTTCCATACATCGAGGGAACGCTTGAGATATTTTCTATTGAAATTTAGGCTCCTTAATAACCTACTCATCAGATAGTTACCAGATGTTCAAGTTGTTAGAGTATAGGTACTTCTTTGTGATGTATTGTAGAACGAATTTTCTTCATCACTTGTACTCTTTTCTGCTTAAAATACTTTATAAAATTATCTCACATACAATTTTGTTTGTCAGCAAAATTTCAGCAACATTTATTAGATTACGATATCATTGCTTGTATTTCCACAATTTGACAACTTAAATTAACTGCATGAAATATGACAAATAAATTTACTTGGCAGCTTTAAATATAAATTTTTAACTTTTCGCAGCTCAAATGTAATATTTTCCTATTATTCTGCAGACTGACGCATAACTTAACAGCGCTTCATTCACTTTATGCCAATTTCAACACAATCGCTAAAATTTCCATTGAGAGTAATTTTTCTTGATTTTGCTGTCACAACCAGCTTTTTGTGTCTGAGCGGCAGCGAAAAAAAGTACACGAGTTTTTCTGTGTTTTTATTTCTATGCGAGTTAGTGTATCTGGTTTGTTGCTGTGTACACTTAACAGCGTTTTTCACGTTTTTTTTTTATTTTTTCCTTCTTTTATATATGTACATTTTTTTTTTTAGCTTTTCTCTCTTTTTCATACATTTTTTTTTTCTACTTTTTCATCATCATAAAACGCCAGCAAAAAGAAAAGTAACAAAAACAACAACAACGACAACAACAATCCACCAAGCAACCAATCAACCACACACGAGTCATCAATGCAATGCTATGCAATAAAATCCAAAGCTATGTACATATATATTTCTAAAGCTCTGTATATCTAACTATGCGCGTATGCTCTGCGCCTTCGGGTGTCTTACGTAGCATTCATTTTGATATTACAAGCACATTCTTTAGCTTCTTGCTGATGACTTTCCTCTTTCTTTCACATTGTCTTTTGTTTGTGCTAAATGTTGCGTATACGTCGTGCAGCACCTGATTCAATTTCACAATGAATTGCAGCTTAGGCTGCGAACAGAGTGGGCGCTGAAAGCCGAGCCGAGATTGTCAATGCGATAAAGATTGTCAGTGCGATAAAACTGGTTACATACAAGTCAATACAAATAAGCTTGTGCATAACACAGTGAACGCCGACAAGAGCAGAGAGCAAAGCCGATGAGTGCGAGAAAAACAGTTTCAAAGCGTTTTGTGCGCTTGTTTACATTGTTGATGTTTACTTTTTAGCGTGAAATCGTGTTTTTTAATTGTTCTTTTAAAGAAATTTAGCTGGATATTTTCCTAAATCATTATATAAATGATGAAATTCACCAAATTGATATATTTTTAGTGTAATTGGATGTTTTCCAAATTCTTTTGTGATAATAATTGCATTAACCACACTAGGAGAAGCAAAATACTCTTCATCAGATAAATCCATTACCGTGTACAGCAATTTTATAAACACAAATGAAAAATAAGACTAAATCACATAAAGGCAAAACACATGGAATAAACAGAATTTCAGCGCTGATTCTCGCATTCACTGTGTTATAGACAAATTTTCTTCTCGCATGAAAATAAGCGTCAATAAGCTCGGCTCGGCTCCGCTCGGCATCAGCGCCCACTCTGTTCGCACCCTTAGGCTGGCTTGCTTGTTGCAAGAGCAACAAAGTTGCACATTGCATTGCAGAATCAGCAAAATCAGCAAAACACGCAGAAAATACGTTTAAATACTGTTAGTTAGCTAACCTTAAGCTTTGTCTGCTTTTTACACACAAGTATGATTTGGTACGAAAATATAGATTTGCACTTTGCAAAGAAAATTTCTCAGACCTTTTGAGGATAAAAAGTACTTGAACAAGATTTTAAAATACAAAATACACTGTGACAACAAATTGAGGGTTGTCGTCTGGGGAGGCGGAAAATTCCCACACAGAACGAAAGACCACTATCCATATAGTAAAGCTCCCAAACTGTTTTGCTCGCTGAGATCGAATATTTTTTATTGCCAATTTAAATTTCCGAAATTTGAACTGAGTTATTTTTAAATAAAGAAAAAAAAGTGTTAAAATGCATGTCTTATATAAGTGTGTTGTTAAATAACATATATTAAAAATGCGTGATCTTTAATTTCGTAGCATACTTTAACCCGTTAACACCTCCACTTAGAAGTCGTCTTGATCCCTTTTTTAAATAGTCCGTAAAGTCTAGTAGACATTTTGAAGGTCGATAGAGGATTACAGTGTTCTATGTAGAAAATTATTCGCCATCAAATTTCACTAGACGCCCCCTGCGGCAAAATCTTTGTATAAATAATCCAAAATATCTATATATGAACCATCGTTTGTGCAACACCATGCAGCAAATCGCGCTTGTTCCAGGCTAGTGCAGAACTAGTTCAAAAAGAGACAAGAGGCTTGGTTCTCATTCTATCCCAACGCAATGCTTTCAACTGACTTTTTTTTAACACAGCGGTGTTCTACGAAGTGGCAATTATCGACCTCTGCGGAACTTTGCAACGCATTCTAAACTAATTACTATAAGGGCAGTACTGGCATAGTTTAAGAGCAATAATTCGGAGTTAGTTCAAAAGTAACAAAAACTCTTAACATACTTAAAATAAATGCGGCATAATATAATAATATCGAGCCGTAACCGCCATAAGAGTGTAACCAACAAAAAGTAAATTTTACAGGAGGTTTTTTTATACCTTTCATGAGAATGAAATGGTATTATAACTTAGTGCCAAAAAATTTTTGTCGAAAGTACCAGAAGGAAGCGTGGGGGACCCACCAAAATATATACCGATATGATCACAATCACGAGCTGAGTCGATTAAGCCATGTCCGTCTGTCCGTCTGTGTGAACGCAAACTAGTCCCTCAGTTTTTGAGATATCTGAATGAAATTCGGTATACAGGTATGTTGTTATATGCAGCTGATCATTTGTCGGAACCGGCCGAATCGGACCACTATAACATATAGAAAATAACCGATTATTCAGATATACATGAAATTTTTGGATGTAATTTGTGCATAACTTCCCCATTTAAACAGCTAAGGACATGAAACTTTGAAGTAGACGTGCCCATTTTGGCCCAAACAAGGTTACCGAAAATTGTCAAGATCGGACCACTATAACATATAGTTCCACAACATCCGATTATTCAGATATACACATTTTGGTGTATAACTCCTCCATTTTAACAGCTAACGGCGCGAAATTTTGAAGTATTTGTTCCCATATGGGCCCGAACGGGATTACCGAAAATTGCTAAGATCGGACCACTATAACCTATAGCTCCCCTACAACCGATTGTTCAGATATACACATTTTGGTGTATAACTCCTCCATTTTAACAGCTAACGGCGTGAAATTTTGAAGTATTTGTACCCATATGGGCCCAAACAGGGTTACCGAAAATTGTCAAGATCGGACCACTATAACCTATAGCTCCCCTACAACCGATTGTTCAGATATGGACATTTTGGTGTATAACTCCTCCATTTAAATAGCCAAGACACCATTTTTATACTCAGCTGTACTAGTACACAGAGTATTATAGTTTTAATCACATAACGGTGGATTGTAACAGATTGAAATAATCGAGATAGATATAGACTTATATATATCAAAATGATCAGGGTGAAAAGAGAAATCGATTGAGCCATGTCCGTCCGTCCGTCCGTCCGTCTGTCCGTCTGTCCGTCTGTAAATACTCTAACTCGCGCAAAACTTAAGATATTTTGATGAAATTTGAAATGCAAGTTGGTATCGACACTGGGACGGTTGGTATTGAAAATGGGCGAAATCGGGCCATGACCACGCCCACTTTTCCTATATAGAAAAAATCGGAAATTTGGTATCTCAGTCACTAATATAGCTGGAGCGATGAAATTTTACCCACGTGTTGAGCACAGGCCCCTAGGAAGAAATTTGATGAAATTTTGGAAAATGGGCGGTGCCACGCCCACTTATTAAGGCCCAAACCTTGAAAGTTTTATATGTCATAACTCAGAAACCATTGAAGATATATCGATGAAATTTGGTACGCGTGATTTGCTTACTTAGGAAAACGTTTGGACGGAAAATAGTTAAAATCGGTTGACGGCCACGCCCACTTTTATATATGTGTATTATAAAGTGGCCTAATAAAAACATTTTAAGCCATATCTCTGTCAAATATAAAGATCTATCATTGAAATTTTGTCGCATGAGTCCAACTATGGACATAAAACAAAAAACACGAAACTTTTGGAAAATGGGCGGTGCCACGCCCACTTATTAAGGGGCAAACATTGAATGTTTTATGAGTCATAACTCAGAAACCGTTGAAGATATATCGATGAAATTTGGTACGCGTGATCTACTTAATTAGGCAAATGTTTGGACGAAAAATTTCCGAAATCGGTTGACGGCCACGCCCACTTTTATATATGTGTGTTATAAAGTGGCCTAATAAAAACATTTTAAGCGATATCTATGTCAAATATAAAGATATATCATTAAAATTTTATGGCAGGAGTCTTACTACGAACATAAAATAAAAACCGTAACAATTTTGGAAAATGGGCGTGACACCGCCTCTTTTTAGAAGCAGGAATATACGAGATTCCTTAGCCTATAACTCGACAAATAATTGATATATAATGACGAAACTTGGTGTGTACACTTTTATTACTTCTGGTAATACATGTTCAGGGCCACGCCTTCTTTTATATATGGGTGTTATAAAGTGGCCCAATAAAAACATTTTAAGCGATATCTTTGTCAAATATAGAGATAATTCATAGAAATTTTGTGGCATGAGTTCCACAATAGACCGGAAACATAAAATAGACAAATTTTGGAAAATGGGCGTGGCACCGCCTCCTTTTGGACAAATGGATATACGAGATTTCTTAGCCCATAACTCGACAAATAATTGAGATATTATGACGAAACTTGGTTTATATACTTTTATAACTTGTGTTAATAGACACGCAAACATTTATTGAAATCGGTTTATGAACACGCCTACTTTTTAACAAAGATATTTCTGGAACACCCTTTGGGAATTTGTAACGTATCATCTTTGTAACTAGAAGTCATAAAGGAATGAGATTTTGCACAAAGAATAATATTCATATGCTTAGTTGGATGACTGATAAAAATTTTAAAAATGGGCATGGCTAAGCTCACTTTATGCGGCACTTTATATAAAGTAAACCGTGTTTCCATCAAACGCAAACAAACAATGAAAGCATACAGCTGAGTATCTCATGTTCGATTCCACTCGAACTTAGGCTTCCTTACTTGTTTCTAATAAATCTTTCCATAAATAACCCACAAAATTAAAATTATAAATTAAACTTAATCCGGGTATGTACATACATAGGTAACTTTTCATTTCGCCACTCATGAAAGGTATGAAGTCTTCGGTACGGCCGAAGACAGCCGCGCTTTTACTTGTTTTTAATTTTCTTTGTATAAAGTTTGTATGCAGTCTTGAAATTTATTTAGTCTCTAACTTCGAAACGGTACATTTCACCGCTGTGAAATTTTAGGAGTTAATGCGTGTGATAATAATATGATAATAAAACCTTAAAACGATAATTTTATTGGTTACACTGTCATTGCAATATTCCGCTCCCTTCTGCTTGCCTTTAATACATAAAAACATGCAAAACATGTTCGAGTGGAATCGAACATTAGATACTCAGCTGTATGCTTTCATTGTTTGTTTGCGTTTGATGGAAACACGGTGTATTTTATATAAAGCGAGTGCTGCATAAAGTGGGCGTAGCCCCATTTTCAAAATTTTTATCAGTCATCCAACTAAGCATATGAATATTATTCTTTGTGCAAAATTTCATTCCTTTATGACTTCCAGTTACAAAGATGTCACGTTACAAATTTCCAAAGCGTGTTCCAGCAATATCTTTGCTAAAAAGTAGCCGTGTTCATCAACCGATTTCAATAAATTTTTGCGTGTCTATTAATACAAGTTATAAAAGTGTATAAACCAAGTTTCATCATAATATCTCAATTATTTGTCGAGTTATGGGCTCCGAAATCTCGTAGATTCCTTTGTCTAAAAGGAGGCGGTGCCACGCCCATTTTCCAAAATTTTTATATTTTTTGTTTCCGGTCTATTGTAGAAATCATACCACAAAATTTCAATGAATTATCTTTATATTTGACAAAGATATCGCTTAAAATGTTTTTATTAGGTCACTTTATAATACCCATATATAAAAGTGGGCGTGGCCGTCAACCGGTTTCTCTAAAACAGTGATCTCCACAAAGCCCTTATGGAAGCGCGGGCACCGTTACTTTGAAATAAAAATCATGGCCGACAATAAGAGCAAAAAAATTGCGGCCGCCCACTTCCTCCATTATTAAAAGTACACCCGAAAAATTTCGAAAATTTAAAAATTGATATTTTTTTATGGTGCTGGTGTTGTGCGTTTTTATATTTTTCATTACACTGGTCGACAAAATTCCAACAAATTTTTGTTACAGAAATAAAATTCTACTTTTCTAAAGGATTTCGGTGCGCTGAATCCAAGTCTGAAGTCAGATTTTCTGTAATACGTACAGTTTTTTAGAAATTCATGCCCAAAGAGGCGAAAAACGCGATTTTTGGCTATATTCACTCCTCAATATCTTTTAAATTACTTACTTATTTTAAAAACTGATTAAAGCTATTGAAAGCTCGGTCATTTCTCTTGAAGACAAAGTTTTAATTTTTCGGATATCTAATTTAGGTATGTAGTAATATATGTTTTTGCACAATAAGGTATTTTTCGTCGAAAACAACGGCAGCTTTTGTAGTATGTTATAGGCGCAATCAAATTTTGTAGTTGCTTAGAAGAATAATTTTTTTTACGAAGCCACTTACATACGTCCATGATATAATAAACTGCCTAAAAGCGTGCTTCAAAATTTTTAGTTATATTTGTATGGAGAAAATATTGCAAAACTAATGAAGCTTAATATGCAATATTGCAAGTTACAAGAAAGATATCTGAAATATTAAAACGGTTTCTTCAAGAGAAATGTCAGCGTTTTCAATAGCTTTAAGCCATTCTTAAAATAAGTAAGTAATTTAAAAGATATTGACCAGTGAATATAGCCAAAAAACGCGTTTTTCGCCTCTTTGGGCATGAATATCTAAAAAACTGTACGTATTACAGAAAATCTGACTTCAGATTCGGATTCAGCGCACCGAAATCCTTTAGAAAAGTAGAATTTTATTTCCGTAACAAAAACTTGTCGACCAGTGTTATTAGCGCACGCTTTAATAGTTAAAGTTTAATTTATACATAGGTACTATAAATTTTATACTATAAGTTTTATAGCTAAAACAGCGCCATCTAATTGAATTAATCTTATTAGCAAATATATTGCATATTTTTAGGCACAAAGAAATAACTCATATGCATACAGGTGAAGCTAATAAAAATGTGTTAAAAAAATCTACATAAGTACATACATATCACACTATTGAATTCCGTATCAGATCTTAATTTACAACAATTTGTCTCAGTGTGTAGGCGGCGACTCGCTGTAGCCCGCTTCTGCAGAAAATAAAAAAGAAAAATGGAAGCCAAAAATGGCGTGTACACAAACCCCGTCGGAATTGATTGCTTTGAAAATTCAAGTTTCATTAAATACTTTTAAAAGTGTTCAATATAATAAAATAAACTAACACCATAGTTTGTCTTCCAGGTCTGATAGTGAAAAAATTGATTGATACAAAAAAAATTCCAAAATTATTCCTTTATAAGTAATTCCACATGAATTAATAGTAACTCGAGTGCTGCCTACTGTCGAAATTCGACAGTGTTCTAGATGTTTTCTTATGACTAAGGTGCAACTATAGTTTTTGTATAATTGTTTGTTGTTATTGTCACTGTTACTATTTTATTATTGTTCCTGTTGATGCTGCTCCTTTTGTTGCTAATGTCACCGCTACTATTTTGTTGTTGTTGTTGGTGTTGTTGTCGTTACTTGTCTTCACAATTCTCCTACATATGAACTTCTATCTATCTATTTCTGCTCTTTTCTTTCCTAAATTTCTTTCCTACTTATTCTTTTTTATTCTTTCTTCTTATTACTTGACTTTGTGTTGTGCTCAAAAGCATGCAACAACAACCAACCAATTTTCATGAAAATTGGCGCAGTTCTATTTGAGAGTAATACCTTTCTAATGGTGTTCTTAATTTTAAAATCGGTTCAGTAGTTTCGACGGAAAAGATGGAACAAAATTTATGAACTTTCTTAAAATAACTGTAAAAACCCGTATTGTTGTTGTTGTCGTTGCTACTTTTCTTCTTAATTCCTCTACGTAAATGAATTTTCTTAAAATAACGGTAAAAAACCTTACTGTTCTTGTTATCGTTGTTTCTAGTCTTCCTAATTGCTTCCTTCTATTTCTCGACGTTCCTTTTCCCCATTTCTTTCTTACTTTTTCTTTTTTATTCTACTTACTCTGTCTATTTCGTTTTGTTATAGTGCTTCTTCTCATTGTCACTGCTAATATGTTGTTGTTGTTTGTAGATATTGTTTTTGTTTGTAGGTGTTGTTGTTGCTGTTATATTTGGTGTGGTGTTGTTGTTGTTACTCGTCCTACTAATTCTTCTAACTACGTACATACATAGATACATCTGTACATTGTACAATATATGTACATAATTGTCTCATTTTATTTCTACTTTCATTATTTATTATTTCTTATCCTACTTATTCCTTGCCATTATGTTTTTGTTGTAGTAATTTTGCTACCTTTTTACGTTTCTACTTCTTCGAAACTACACACCACATCTAGCCAAACATGTTCAGAATTGCGTGGTTTGGTGAAAACGCACAAAGTCAGGTACATATGCTTGCGCATTGAGACAGCTCTGTTGTGTTCAAATGCATGCAACAACAACCACACGGGAATTTTCCAACGACGATTGTGGGCGCATTTTCCAACCAATTTTAATGAAAATTGGCGCAGTTCTATTTGAGAGCAATACCTTTCTAATGGTGTGCTTAGTTTTAAAATCGGTTCAGTAGTTTCGACGGAGAAGAAGGAACAAAATTTATGTTAGCGTATTAATAATATAGATTTTGCGCCGCTGTTCCTAATGGGTATATAGCATTAAACTTCGTTTGTAGGCGAGAGGATAGAATGCGCGGTCGCGGTGATTTTCAGCGCGCTTACCTATGCTCAAAAACAAAAAGCGCGGAAGCGCGATAGCTGTGAAGACCCTTGCTCTAAAATTTTGAACATGTATTACCACAAGTAAGGAATGCCACGACGCCTCGGAAAGAAAGAACGCCGCCTACAGGGCTACATTGCGTGCGGGCGCAACACGAAGCGTATGGGAGCACAATCGGACGGCTAAGAGGGAGGAGAGGCGCCTTTTTCCAATGAAGAAAAGGGAGGCCGAAAGGCGCGAGTGTGAAGAGCTTGAGATGCTGGCGGGTAGGAATGATGTTCGAAAATTTTATCAAAAAGTAAGGCGGATGACTGAAGGTTTCAAGACCGGGACGAATTCCTGCCGGAATGACAACGGCGATCTGGTAACTGATGTCCAGAGTGTACTTAAGTTGTGGAGGGATCACTTCTCATCCCTGCTAGATAACGGCGACAGTGAAATTGTGGAAGGAGAAGATGTTCGACCCGAATCCCCAATAGCAGATGATGGTAGGCATGTTCCACCACCCGATCATGACGAAGTGCGAATAGCAATGTCTCGGCTTAAAAATAACAAAGCCCCGGGAGCTGACGGCTTGCCAGCCGAGCTATTCAAACATGGCGGCGAAGAGTTGATAAGGAGCATGCATCAACTCCTATGCAGAATATGGTCCGACGAGCGCATGCCCGACGATTGGAACTTAAGTGTGCTCTGCCCAATCCATAAAAAAGGAGACTCCACAGTACGCGCCAATTATCGTGGGATAAGCCTTCTGAATATCGCATATAAGGTCTTAGCAAGTGTATTGTGCGAAAGACTGAAGCCCACCGTCAACAAGCTGATTGGACCTTATCAGTGTGGCTTCAGACCTGGTAAATCTACCATCGACCAGATCTTCACAATACGCCAAATCCTGGAAAAAACTCATGAAAAAGGAACCGACACACACCATCTTTTTGTCGATTTTAAAGCCGCTTTTGATAGCACGAAAAGGAACTGCCTATACGCCGCAATGTCTGAATTTGGTTTCCCTGCTAAACTTATACGTCTATGCCAAATGACGCTGACTAACACCACCAGCACCGTCAGAATTGGGAAGGACCTCTCCGAGCCGTTCGAGACCAAACGAGGTTTCAGACAAGGTGACTCCCTTTCGTGTGACTTCTTCAATTTGATGCTGGAAAAGATAATACGAGCTGCAGAACTTCACCGTGCAGGAAGCATCTTATACCACAAGAGTGTTCAACTGCTGGCGTACGCCGATGACATCGACATCATTGGCACTAACACGCGCGCCGTATGTTCTGCCTTCTCCAAGCTGGATAAAGAGGCTAAGAAAATGGGTTTGGCGGTAAACGAGGACAAGACGAAGTACCTCCTATCATCACACAAAGAAACAGCACGCCTTGGCAGCCACGTCAAAGTTGATAGCTACAAATTCGAAACTGTTAAGGACTTCGTCTATCTGGGAACCAGCATTAACACCAAGAATGATGTCAGCACGGAGATCCAACGAAGAATCACGCTTGCCAATAAATGCTACTTCGGACTAAGTAGGCAATTGAAAAGTAAAGTCCTCTCTCGACGAACCAAAATCACACTCCACAGGACACTCATCGTTCCAGTCCTCATGTACGGCGCAGAAGCATGGATTATATCAAAAGCAGATGAGATGGCGCTTGGAGTATTCGAGAGGAAAGTTCTTCGGAGGATTTATGGACCTTTGCGCGTTGCCGAGGGCGAGTATCGACGGAGATTTCACAATGAGCTGTACGAGCTTTACGCAGACATCGATATTGTTCAGCGAATAAAGATTCAGCGGCTCCGCTGGGCAGGTCATGTCGTGAGAATGGACGAAGATGCTCCGGCCAAGAAAGTATTTCTGTCGAAACCCGCTGAACGCAGAAGAAAGGGGAGACCTCCACTGCGTTGGGAAGATCAGGTGGACAGTGATGCTGGCTCCCTGGGTATTCCCAAATGGCGCCACGCGGCACGAAACAGAAATAGCTGGCGCGCTATGTTGGATTCGGACAAAATCGGCTAGACGGTTACGTGTCAATTAAGTAAGTAAGTATTACCACAAGTAATAAAAGTGTACACACCAAGTTTCGTCATTATATAAAAATTATTTGTCGAGTTATAGGCTAAGAAATCTCGTATATTCCTGCTTCTAAAAAGAGGCGGTGCCACGCCCATTTTCCAAAATTTTTACGGTTTTTGTCTTATGTTCGTAGTTAGACTCCTGCCATAAAATTTTAATGATATATCTTTATATTTGACCGCTTAAAATGTTTTTATTAGGTCACTTTATAATACACATATATAAAAGTGGGCGTGGTCGTCAACCGATTTTGGAAATTTTTCGTCCAAACATTTGCCTAAGCAAGTATATCACGCGTACCGAATTTCATCGATATATCTTCAATGGTTTCTGAGTTATGGCTTATAAAACCCTCAATGTTTGACCCTTAATAAGTGGGCGTGGCACCGCCCATTTTCCAAAATTTCACCAAATTTCTTCCTAGGGGCCTGTGCTCAACACGTGGGTAAAATTTCATCGCTCCAGCTATATTAGTGACTGAGATACCAAATTTACGATTTTTTCTATATAGGAAAAGTGGGCGTGGTCATGGTCCGATTTCGCCCATTTTCAATACCAACCGTCCCCAGTCTCGATACCAACTTTCACTCCAAATTTCATCAAAATATCTCAATTTTTGCGCGAGTTAGAGTATTTACAGACGGACAGACGGACAGACGGACGGACGGACAGACGGACGGACGGACATGGCTCAATCGATTTCTCTTTTCATCCTGATCATTTTGATATATATAAGTCTATATCTATCTCGATTATTTCATTCTGTTACAATCCACCGTTATGTGATTAAAACTATAATACTCGGTGTACTAGTACAGCTGAGTATAAAAATAATGCGAAATATTTAAAGTCGCTTTTAATAAGCAGGGATGTATATATGTATGTATTTGCATATGTGTGCGTGCTTATTATTTTCGCTGATATGGGCCAAAATTAAGAAAACAATGCAAGCAAAGGGATTTCTCAATCATACTCACACGACTGTGCAAGTCACTCAATCAACGTGATGCAATCACGTTGTACTTCTTACTCGCATGTGTTTAAAAATGACTTGGCGAAAGTGCTGATAAAAAATTAAACTTTTTTTAAACTGTGAGAATGCGGCGCTGTAAAAATATAAAAAAGTTTGCACATGAGTAGATAATAAATTGAATGACGTGCAAAATATAATGAGCTGCTGGCAAGCATAGGAAACTTTTTTAAATGCTCAACTGACATGCCACACATGCCATAAATGTGCAGATCCCAAGGAGCATATGTAGGTATAAGTAATCGTAAAGCAAAAAACTTCTGCTTTTTATGCTGCTTAACTCGTTGATAAGCAAAAAAGTTGATTCGCTTAATTTTTTTTTTATTTATTTATTTTGAACCCTTCTGATATTATTTTTTTTTTTTGTGTAATATTTTCTCGCTAACAATGTAAGTCACACCATTTTCTTTCGCAGATGCATAGCTCATCACGCCACATTCTACACCATATACATATATATGTACATACATTCACGACATATAATGCATAACTGGCGTGTTGACTTTATTTGGCTAACATTTTCTGAGTACATATTGTCGGTCTCCTGCAAGAAAAACGAATGTGAAAATTTCATTCATAATTTTTTATGTGCTTACATAGTACATACAAATCAAGCCCAAAAATGCTGAAATCTAGCAAAAAAAAAGTCAAAAATATGACATAGAATTTTACGGCAAAAAAGTGAAACAGAAAATCGCATACTTTCGTTTTTGATTTTACTAAAATAAATTGTTGGCTGCAAGCACCATTGTTTATATATTTTCTTATGAAGAGTTTAAGATATATGTATTACTTCTACCGTCTTTGGCAATAGGAGTCGTACCGAAAAAAAGAACAATCAGATTGTTTGCTTATCACAAATGTTGCGTAGCAAGTTTGGAAGAATTACTAACAGGTTTACAAATAAATTTTCGTATAGAAAAAGAATTATAAATTTTGGCTTATTAGAGTCAGAAAACTGCATACTATTTAAGGTTCATCTAGAACGCTGAGAACACAGGTTTATAAACAATTCAAAACATGTACGTATGTATACTAGATATCATTTAGGATGGTTTACTCGAAACCGATTTCAAATCTTAGTTTTTTTGAGACCATTAACTTTTCAGAGTTATTCGGTATTCATCTGAACAATTTCGGGGCTTAGTGAAAAATTCTGAGTATGTAAGATAAACGAGTATGTAATGCCATGGTTACGCCATACAGCAACATTGACAATTAAACTCGTCAACATTTCGTTGATTGAGTGAGAGGTAGTTATGCTGACATTGTTTATTGTTAACACATTATCACCCCTAAGCATAGACATGCTATTTTATCCAGCAATCCATGCTGACTGTGAGAGTCCGAAAATTCTCCCAATTGTCGGTGTGTACAACAGCAATTACACGGTGTTTGTCAATGTTGCTGCTTGGCGTAACCACGATATTCGAGTTAATTTTAAAACTATTTTGCACCTTTCGGAGTTACTCATAAATATTGAATTTCTAGAATTTCTGAATTTCTCGAGAATATTAATAGCTTTTTGTAATTATTCCTAATTATGATGTATTGTGGAACGATTTTCCGTCATCCCTTGTCAAGTTTGGTTTGGAGACAAACCGGTTTCGGCTAATATGCGCCCTCTTCAGTGTCTTCTTTCGTCCACAATACATCATATTCCTACCCTGTCGGAAAAACAAGCAACCAAAAAGTTATTATTCCTAATTAATTTAGACAATTTCCAGGCTTAGTACCAATTCTGAATATGTAAGATAAGCAAGTTAAAGACTAAAGAAGACTACATAGCGCTTTTCGAAATTACTCCGAAAAAAAATTTTATTGCTATTTTTGCTAGTATATGCTTATAATTCGTAATCCTATGGAGATTACTAACAGATTTTCGGAATTATTCCGAATTCATTCTCCATCACCTTTCGGAGTTATTCCTAGATAATTTACTTCCAGTAACTGCCTGTAAAATGCTTTCTGAATTTCTCGAGAACATTAACAGATTTTCGGAATCACTCCGAATTTTTTCGGACAATTTCCAGATTTTGTGACAATTCTGGTATATAATATAAACGAGTATAAACATGTAAACGTGTATTTGCAAACTACTTAGCGCTTTTCGGAATTACTCCGAAAAAACCATTATTGCTATTCATGCTGGTACATTCCCGTAAATCCCAATTTTCTCAAGTTTGTTAACAGATTTTCGGAGTTATTCCGAATTCGCGCGGCCAATTTCCAGATTTTTCACCAATTCTGTGTATGCAAGATAAGCGAGTTAGAGTGTATTTCCAGACAATTTACCGTTACTCCGAAAAAAATTGACATATTGCTATTACATGCCTGTAATTCGACTTTTGATGTCCCCGAGACTTACCTAGTAGCTTTCAGGAATTATACCGTAGCTACTCATTTAGAGAGTTAGAATTCATTTAACTGACACCTTTCGGAGTTGCTCCGAAACAATTAAATTTCTAGTTATAACTAGTAAACAGCGTTGCCATTCTAGCTTTTTTCAAGCTATATTTAGCTTTTTTTCTTGTCTTTTAGCTGCAAAAATTCTGATTTAGCTTTGGCTTTTTTTTTAGCTTTTTTATTTGCTAAAACTCCCAAAAAAATGAGCGCTGCTCACTGCTCATATACATTCATACAGTCATTATAGTCAGGCCCGACGAGAGGGGGGGGGGGGCTGAGGGGGTCAATTGCCCCGGGCCCGGGCTTTAGAGGGCCCGGGAATCTCAAAATGATATCCAAGTTTTTGCTTACAGAAAATAAACGAACAACACCTTTAATCACCTTTCGTAGATAGCAATCATTTTAAATTTCAACAAATTTTATAAATCTCTTCAAGTGTCTGCACCCCACTTAAGGAATTGTTGGTTTTTGGCGTCGACTTTGCAGCATAAATTTGAATTCGTTTTCTGTTGCAACAGAAAAATTCGGTATGATGCAAATTCTTATACAGCGATATGGGTATATCCTGGGCGTTTCGGACGGTATGTTCGCACGATTTTTTTAACTTTTGAGGCAGAAATATCGCGAAATATTGTATCGTTTTATGATAAAAAAAATGATTTAGGCCACAGCTAATGATTAAAGTATGTTAGCGACAGAAATTTAGTTTAATGCCTCTGTTTTAGCCACTTAAACTGCGTTCCGGACGCTACAAAAACACGCCCATTTTTTTTTTTGAGTGGCTAAAACAGAAGCCTGGCATAGCAGGCGAGCACTCTACCCACTGCACCACAGCGGCCATGTATAGATAAATTAAAGTTCGTAACTATATATTCATTGAATTTTGATTTTGAGAATTTGTTCATTTAGTATGGGGGCCCTTAGTTGTTTTGACCCCGGGCCCGGATTTTCTCTCGGCGGCCCTGATTATAGTTACCATTATTTGAATGTAAAACATTTTTTTTAACATTTCGTTATTTTTATTGACTTTGAAGTACAAATTTACATATATGTAGTATATGAAAATAAATAACGTATGCAGGCTCCACTAAACACGTCGGTTCTTCAGATAAGCTGACTTCTTGTTCTTCTTCGACAGCTATCCAATTTGCTTACTTCTGCATATTCTATACATGCATTCGCGTTTAAAATTCGTCAAATTCTTCATTCTCTTAGTTTATCCATGATTCGCACGTGAGCTGAATGTCAAATTATTTCGTCTTCCTTACAGTTTTGACATCTCGGTCACGAGAGTTTGGCATTCAGCTCACGGCGTCTATGTGTATATGTATCCTGAACCGACCTGTTAAATTGACCTTGAATTTATGTGTGTTTTGAAAACACATTAGGCGAGTTTCCCTGGCTGTGATCCAGATCCGCATAACAATTTTGCATGCAAATGGAGCAACAATTTTGTTATCCTGGTGTTTATCTGGATCCATTTCGGGTCCGTATAGATTGTAATAGATTTTTTTGATCCATATAAATATCATGATAAAAAAATTGTTGTTGCAGCTGCTTGCAAATTTTTTGTCCGGATTACTGCCCCGGGAAATCACTTATTAATAAAGCATTGAAATACGCAGTAGGACTTGGTATCATCGTTTTATTAATCCGGGAGTACTAGTCAATAGATACTCCATTACTCCCTGTACCTCTTGTATAAGTATACAATTTTGTATACTCGCTTTTAACATTGTGTGTCCTAGGAAGGGAAGTAATAAACACAAACAAAATAAAACAAAACTGAAAAAATTTTGATATTGCTCGGAAAGGATATCAAACAGAGTACTTTTCTGCTCTCGCTTGGGGAGATCTCGCTCCAAGTTCTACTGGGTAATTTCGTAATTTTTTTAGATTCTTTTTTTAGCTTTAAATTTTTTTTTTGATGTGTTTAACAATTTTTTTTTTAGCTTTTTCTAGCTTTTTTTTTTTTTGATAATCTAGCTGGAACTCTGGAAAAGTTCTGGAAACACTGCTAGTAAAGGCGGATTCATCGTTCGAGTTCAGAACTAAAGTTAAATTTGAATTAACTAATAAAAATAGTTCAGAACTTTTCGGAATTCCTCTCACACTCCGAAAATATAACAACAACCACATGGCAAAAAAGTTCTGAACTCGAACGATGAACCCGCCTTAAATGCCCACAATTTTTTTTATATGATTCCGTACTCATTTAGAGAGTTAAAGTTCTATATAAGACTGCTGACAGCTTTCGGAGTTACTCCGAAAAAATTAAATTTGTTGTTATAACTAGTAAATACCCCCAATTTGTTTCTGTTTTTTTTTTTTTCGATATGAGTTTCAAATTGCATAATACAATTTAAGAGCGAATGCAACTTTTCGTAGTTATTACAAAAATGGAATCCCATTATCTGCGCAATTGATATTTTTTTTTAGATTTTTCCTAGAAAAACATTATTATTCATTACAAAGTCGAACACGCTTAAGGATTTCCATACGCGAATTGTTAATATGAGCTTGACGCCAGTCTCCTCTCCCCTAGCGAAATCGTTATTGCATTGCGCCACTGCCATATGGCCTAAGCGGCTTTTAAGATCAACTTGCATCTGCTTCCAATACAATTTAAACTAAATTGAATTTGCTCAAATTTAGAATTCATACAATAAAATTTTATCTAAATTAACTTCACTTAATTTTAGAATTGTCAGTTTCTCAAGCTAAAGTAAATTATGATAAAATTAATTTCAATTATCTCCCATTTATTGCTTTTCTTTTAAACCAACTCTTACTCAAAAAAAAGTTTAAAAACAACCTTCGCTTAAATTAAAAGCTGGTCAAATACTTACAAGACAAAAAACACTCTTGCTTAAATTCCTTTTTTCCTTCACTTTGTTTTTAGCAACTTTTTTTTTTATTTTCATGCAATTTAAATGCAAATTAAGCGATAATAAAAAGTTGAGCGGGAAAGACGATTGCCTTACGAACTTTATTTTACCAACAATCACCATGAAAGTTTGTTGCAGATTTTATAAAATCTCACACACATTCCTTTTAGCTCACAAAATGTCGTGCTTTAAAATGTGCACACTTTACAGAATACGCTATTTTTATTTATTATATGTATATATCTTTCGTTCGTACTCTCTTTATTCTTAGTTTTTTATTTTTTAAATTTTCTTTCTCTTTTAACTTTTTATTTTCCAAATTTTTTTATCTCTTCTTTTTGCTTGTCACTTGCCAGCATATTTGTCTAAAGTAAACCAGCAATCAAGCGCATCCAGCTGTTTTTTGGAAACTACACACGTATGCGAATTTTTTAAATTGCTAGATTCTCTGTGGCAGCTTATGTTTACGTTGCTGCTCGCAAGCCATGGCGAGACAACACGGCAACATGACGACACACCGACATGCCGGCACGCTATGCACTTGGTTAGGAACGCGTGAATCGAATAGTCGGCAATAAATAATAAATTGTAGAAATCTGCATGTCGGGAAAGTTTTTTGTGTAAAATATGTATTATACATATGTGCATATATTCGCATAGATTAGACGTATTTTTCCGCGTGTTTAATTTAAATTGTTTATTTTTTATTTTTTCTGGGAAAACTAAACAAAGTTCTAAATTCAAGATCTGTTTGTTATATATTCGTAGTTGAGCTGTGATTGGAAACGTTCCGGAACACACTCAAGATCCATGCTAAAGGAATACAAGTCATTTTTAGCAGCGGTTGGTGTATACAAGTCGTTTAAAACAGTTTTCGGAGTTACGTACATTAAGGTGATTCAGACATTAGTTTGGTATCAGCCAAATGCTTTCTATAGAACCCAGGTTTACAGCCGCTTTTTTACATATTTGAGATGATGAATCTACGCAAGGCCGGTTTTAAATTTGTTCATTTTGAGCCAGCTTAAAACTTTTCGGATTTACTCCGAAGCTATTTGGATAAATTCTGTAATACTGTAGATTCTGAATATCCAAGATTTGGTATATACTCGAGTCCCATAATGGCTCTACGCAAGGCCAGTTTCAAATTAGTTAATTTTAAGGCAGCTTAATACATTTCGGAATTACTCCGAAACTATTTGGATAAATTTTGGCATTAACGTAGATTCTGAATATCCCAGCTAAAGTAGTTTTTCGAAGCATGCGTCGAATTGGCAGAGAATTGGCTCGGCCTAAATACCAGTTAGATTTATATGCGCGCCAATGTAAAACAGTTCTTTCGGAATTACTCGGAAATAATTTGGATTTTAGTTTCGCGGTTTAGCTAGTGATTCGTGATTATTTACATATGAATAATTTCACTTTATATTCCATTTTAATGCCATTAAAAGGTTTTCGGAGTTACTCCGAAATCGTTGTAATTGTTTAATTTCGACATTTCAGAAGTTTGCTTTTAAAAGAAGCTCGGTCCTGAAACTCGTTAGATTTACATCCGCGTGGTAAAAAGTTTTTCGGAATTACTCCGAAATAATTTTGGTTTCCGTTTAATGCTTTAATTTAACAAACGTTTCAGATTGATATAGAAATCAATAATTTGAGTTTGCAGTGCATTTTTATGTAACTAAAAGCTTTTCGGAGCTACTCCGAAATAGTTCTAATTGTTTAATTTCGACATTTCAGAAGTTTATTTATGAATTTGTTCGAAACCTGTTCCAAGTACGTACCTACTATAGTTAGTTTTAGGACTGGTAAAAGCTTTTCGGAGGTAATCCAAAATAATTCGAATAATTTTTCGATTAACTGCCAACTCTAAATATGTAAGTTAATCCAATTTCAATTAATTTTGCGAGCATTAGAAGCTTTTCGGAGTTACTACGAAATAGTTGCGATTGTTTAATATCGACATTTTAGAAGTTTTTTATTGGATTTATTCTTCAAAGTATCAACTGCAGTTCATTTAATGGCTTTTAGAAGCTTTTCGGAGTTATTTCAAACTATTTGGGATAATTTCTTGATTAACTGGCAACTCTAAATACACAAGTAAGTCAAGCTAACTGCAATTAATTTTAGGTGCTTTGGAAGATTTTCGGAGTTACTCCGAAATTGTTTTTTTTTTTTTTTAAGTTTTGTATAGTTAACAGTTCTATTTATGACAATTACGAATTTTCCAAATTTTTTCTTTATTTACATACCCTTTCTTCTAATGCTAAGAAAAAAAAAAGATGCGTTAAGAAAATTCAAACAAAATTTAACGACAAAAAATCTTACTTCTACTTGCATTTCATTGTTTGTCTTTTTCATTTATCTTTACGCTCTAATACTTTCCTTGCTGTTTTCTCCCCATGCCTGTTGTCACACGTGCTAACGAGAACAATGCGCACAAATGCCGCGACATTGTTTTTATTTCACAAATAAATTATTTGCATTTAACAAAGTAGGTAAGCATGCATCGTGTGGCAGCGTTGTTGTCTGCTTGTTTGTTTACGTGACAGCCAGCCACAGGGCCGTAGCTAGACTTAAATTTAAGGTAGGGCAGCGTTGGTTTAAGGTGGGGCGGAAGTAAATAATGTATCACAATTAGTCTTACATCGCACATAGGTAGATTTTCAACTTTTATGCGGCCAAAATTGAACTTTGTAAAGTTGTTACAATTGCAGAAAAAAACATACCCACATATTGGAAATAGACTGGGGAACAATAATTCATCGCTTTTTTCCCGACCCCATACTCGGCACTTGCTCCCAGATGGTCGAAACTTAGCATATCTAAAGTAAATTTTTTAGTTTTTTTTACATAATTTTAAGTGCTAGTTTCAACGTGAATATTTATTATTTAAAGCATTTCATTTAAGTAATCGTGATGGATCCTAAAGCTTCAGGTAATTATTAACACTTTTCAATAATATCCTTGATTTCCAATAATTCTAAGTTTATAGTTTTAAGCTTTTAAAGTTGGGATATTTAAAAAAATTATCACTCTTTTTCGTGTTAAAAATTGATTTTGTTATGTTGCTCTGTCAGACTCAGTCACATTAACCCTTGGACATGATATCTAGTACAATTAATATTTTGCCGACAAAAAATTACGTCGCACAAAGCCGCACTTCACTACTACACCTTTTTCAGTTGAAATTCAGAAAGTTCCAATTGATATTCGGTATTTCCATTTGAAATTCAGAAAATTACAATTGAAATTCAGAATTTTCATTTGAAATTCAGAAAGTTACAATTGAAATTCAGAAATTCCATTTGAAATTCAGAAAATTGAATTTGAAATTCAGAAAATTACAATTGAAATTCAGAAACCTCCTCACAGTACTCAAGAAATTTTCTGAATTTCAATTGTAATTTTCTGAAATTCAAATGTAACTTTCTGAATTTCAAATGTAATTTTCTGAATTTCAAATGTAACTTTCCGAATTTCAATTGTAATTTTCTCAATTTCAAATGCAATTTTCTGAATTTCAAATGTAATTTTCTGAATTTCAAATGGAAATTCTGAATTTCAATTGTAATTTTCTGAATATTAATTGGAACTTTCTGAATTTAAATTTAAAAAGGTGTAGATACAGGGTTTTTCATATGTACCTACAATAAAATTCTTTTTTGTGTTTTATATTTGATTTTAATGTTTATATTTCTAACGCATATCTTGGTTAATGTAGGTGATGCTCGAAAGTAACCGAGATATTTACCAGCGATTATTGTTAACTTCTTAGGCAGTATTTTTAGTATTTCCAATTTTTCAAAGTCAAGGAAATGCTTATCATAAAAAGGGGCTAAGAATTCTGAAGCTACATTTTTTTAGAAGATTTTTGAGTATGCAGTTTTGCAGCTCATTCAATTTTAATATCATAATATGCAACATTCAACTTTTTAAAAATTTTCATTGGCCTTTCGCAATTTTAATTGGAACTGTCTCACATATATATATGGCAAGCACCCTACAGAAAAAAAATTCTAAAATCGACGGAATTTTCACAGCATTGGGAATTGCACATTTTACACTAAAGTTGGTTGGCTACATACAAGCACACTTAAAAATCTCCTCAAAATCTACTATAAATTCTGGTCTCGTTTTGAAATTTTTAATCCACTTTTAGAAATTTCTACAATTTTTCGAATTTTTTCCATAAGCTTACAAATCCTGCTTAAAACGATTTTTATTTAAAAATTGTCTACATTTTTAAACGAAATAAGAAAGTAAAATTTTCGACAGAATTCTTTGAAATGAATTTAAAAACTATGTCGTATGATTTTTTTTTTGAGTGACTGTATATATTTTTCAATAAAATCGACTTTTAAAACAAATTATTAAAACTTTACATTAAACAAGCAATTTTGAATAAATGTAGACAATAAAATATTTATTTTATTTATATTTTAAAACTTGAAAATCTACCTATGTGCATCGAGGCATGGCTTCCAAAACAGTCAGCATAAATATCACTTTTCTCTAGGTCAGTGACGTACATTGGCTCAGATTTCCATCTGTCTACCGAAAGGGACTGCTTTACATTAAGGAACCACGGTCCGAGAAAAATGACTTTCGAAGAAAAAAGATGTTCTACGCGCACATATACATATGTGCATGTTTTTATAAGTGCCTTTCCTCGGTAATCGTACGCAGTTTTGGGGGTTTGTTTGGTAAATTTTACAACTTACCAACATCTCCGGTCGACGGGACTTTTGGATTTAGAATTAGGAGGACCTCCTCTACAACCCCCAATGACTTTTTTTCAACGCGTGGTAGACTGTTGGAAAATTTTCCCCATACTTTTAATACCTATTTGTTGACACATAATTATTGTGACAGTACATAAGCAATACTCATTGAGAATAAGCCAACAAGATGGTACAGCTTCCAATTTAGATGTGGAGATCTTTAAATTTGGTATGTGGGTCGCCTGTAGGTATGCACGCAAGTCAAGGTGAGAAAAAAAACTCCCGAAAATGATTAAACGATAATCATAGAAAATTTAGACACCTGATTTTTCCATCGAGTAAAATGTTTTAGATTAGCACACAGCTTTAGAAATCGATTCCGCGCTTTTGGTGTTGTTCGCTCACAGTGAGATTAGTTTTTGTCAGAAAAGTGCCGGAATGAACCATTCCTTTAACCAAACTACAAAAATTCGATGGTCTTATTTAATTATATATGTGATGCAGGGTGGACTCTCCATATCATACATTGAAACCGCAATAATTTTTTATCTCAAACTATGACAAAAAATTTAATTATAGTAATTCATCTCACTTGTTGGCCTTTTTAAGGTAGGGCATTCTAATTTTAAGGTAGGGCATTGCCCCACAATGCCCCCCCACCCCCTAGCTACGGGCCTGGCCAGCCAGCCAGCCGAAGTGCAATCGCTGCACACACACCCCAAATAATGCTGGTAGAGCGAACACCACGGCGTATGAGTAACGTGCAAGCGATTGCAAGTTTTTGTTATGTGTCAAACTTTACGTGTTTTATTTTATTTTGCCCTTATTTGCTTGCTTGTTTATTATTATTTTTTTTTTTCACCAAAAACTTTTTGTTTTTCATTTCATGTTTCCATTTTTAATTTTCACAAGTCGCTGTGATTTCTTCGAAGTTTTTGAATTTCTTGCGCTCTTACGTGCCTTAAACAAGTTGTTTTTGGCTTTTTTTTGGTATTTTGGCGTTAAGCACGTCGCTTTGATTTATTGCAATTCATATTTGTTATGATAAAAGTTTTTATTATTGTTAAGCACGTGTGATTTTTCCATCAAGTGTTTTGTGTTTTCATGCGAGATTTATAGAATTTGCAAGTGCAAGCAGCATGCAGCTTGTAGTAAATGTGGCGCTTATGAAGTGCCAGATGTGAGGCATTACATGGAAAATTTCATTTGTATTCTTGTTGTCATTTTTTCGACACTTTCAATAATATAAAAGACTAATTAAAGTTTTCATCTTAACTTTTACTTTTAATTAAGATAAAGTGGCCAGGAATAATTATTATTTTAGCTATTGATTATAACCAATTGTTTATGGAAACTAACGAATTCCAAACTCAAGATCGACTCAATGATATGCTCGAAGTTGCGTTGTTTGGAAACATACTCAAGTTGCATTCGCAGCAAATATAAATCATTTTTGCTACCGCTCGGTGATTCAAACGTCATATAAAGTTCTTTTCGGAGCTGCATTTAGCGCTAGTCCGAATTATCTAAGCAATTTATGTAGAGCTCGGGTTTACAGCTAATTCAGTACATATTTGAGATCTCTGAAGATTCTAACTGAGATCGTTTTCAATTGTTCAGAGTTACACCGAACTTAATTTTACAAATTTCAGATTAACAACCAACTTTTAATTCGCAATCCAAAGTAGTTAGATTTTATTAATTCATACATTTACAAATTTTCGGATTTACTCCGAAATAGTTTTGGTTTTATTTATTTATTTGCAACATCTTTGTAGTTTGTCTTCGGAATCGCTAAAAGTCTTTACAGTTAATCTTAAAATTATTTACAACGTTTCGGAGTTACTAATAATTCATTCGGACAAGTTCAAAGTATCCTGTGAAATCTTGGTATGTGAGCTACTGCTGACAGATCATTTTCGATTCATTTACGCTTTTTGTGACTTATTCCGAAATAGTTCTGGTTTTAGTTATTTATATTTATTTATTTATTTGCATCTTCGTAGTTTGTTTTTGGATTTTTCTAGATTCGCTAAAAGTCTTTTCAGTCAATTTTAAAATAATTTACAACGTTTCGAAGCTACTTCTAATACATTCCTATAATTTCAAAATATGCTGCGAAATCTTAGTACGTAAGCTATATCCAACAGATCGTTTTCTTGTTATTTACGATTTTGCGGAGTTACACCGAATTATTTACAGCATTTCGGAGTTACTCCTTATAAATTGCAATAATTTCAAAGTATGTGCCAATTCTTGGTATGTAAGTTATACCACTAGCAGATAATTTTCTGGTCACTTAGGGTTTTTCGAAATTCCTCCGAATTATTTATAACGTTTCGGAGTTACTCCTAATACATTCGTATAATTTCAGAGTATGTTACCAATTCTTAGTACGTAAATTTTACCACTAACAAATCATTTTCGTGTTATTTACGATTTTGCGGAATTACTCCGAATTATTTACAACATTTCGAGTTACTCTTAATATATTGCGATAATTTCAAAGTATGTACCAATTCTTGCTATGTAAGCTATACCACTAACAGATCATTTTCTGCTCACTTAGCGTTTTTCGGAGTTACTACGAATTATTTGCAACATTTCGGAGTTACTGCTTATAAATTGCGATAATTTCAAAGTAGGTGCCAATTCTTGGTATGTAAGCTATACCACTAACAGATCATTTTTACCTGCTTTCGGAGTTACTCCGAATTAGTTTTAGCTTATTTTTTTTTATCTGGACATTTATTTTAGTTTTGTTTTAAGTTTAGAATATTTTTTACAATTATTAAAAATTTTCCTAATTAATTCCGAAAATTTTAACGTTTACTGCGAGCTATGAATACATACATAAGTTAGACAACTTACAGTTGACTTTCGGACTATTTATTAATTTTAACATTGCTAAAAACTCCTGCGAATTATTCGGTCTATTTACTAATCAACATTGCCAAAAACTCTTCGGAGTAATTCCGAATTCCATTTATATAACTGAAACGTTCACTTAGAATTTGATTAAATAAGCCAGACTAATCGTAATTTATTTTCGCGCTATTTAGAGCTCTTCGGAGTAACTCCGAAAAAGTTTTCAAACTAGTTGGGTAATTTTTACAAACAAAATACTGTTGTTGATTACAAGCCAGTACTTATCAGACTAAATTTTCCAAATTTTTGCTTCATTGTAAAACTTTAAATCTTTTTTGGTTTAATGCAGCATGTTGAAGGATCAGGCAAGGCATTTTTCTTCGTTTGAGAATCTTCCGAAATGCGAAGCGAGGAGCTGATAGCAGGTATGAATATCGATTTATGCTGGAAAAGGCAGAAAAATGGAAGTACTTGTGAAAAGTTTTTGCTTGAATTAAATACACAAGAAGCTTTTTTGTTTCGATCTTAATATCAACGACCTTCCATCGATACCAGATGCCACACGTCTCCAATGTCTACAATTTCATGTCTTTTAGAACCACAAAAAAACAAAGAATTTATATAAAACCAAAAGTTGGCAATAAATTTCAATTCACAGCCACGGCAAAGTGGTTTCATTAAGTAGATAAAATTATAAACTAAACGCGTCTAGTAAAACCTTTGATAAATTGTACATATACATAATCGTCTAAGTATTACGAAATTTATTACCTCTTTGCTAAGTTAGCATCAATGCCGCGTTTCCCACTCCAGGACAGCCAGCCAAAACACTTTTAAAACTTTTCAAATATTTCACGTTTTTTTTTTCTATACATAAAGTGCACAATGGCATTATTTTAACATTAAACAAGGCAGCAAAACATCAGAAAGCAACAAAGCCACGAGCAAAGCTTTGCAACGAAAGTTGAAGCGCCGGAAAAACGTTTATCATTTGTAAAGCAACAAACTTTGTTAAGTCACTTTTGAAACGAAACGTGGGCAACACACAATACGGCGACTCAAACGAAAAAAATGGCATTCCTTTTTAGTGATGTTTGTTGTTGTCAACGTTGTTGTGCTGCTGCTGCTGCTGCTGACAAGCGACTATCAGCGAGCAGCTGCACCAAAGCAAGGCAAGTCAAATAAAAATAGGTAAAAAAACTTTTTAAGTTAAACGGTTTTATGTTATACATACATTGCAATGTTTAAGATAAATGTACTAAAAACCAAAAAATAATAAAATAGATAAAGTCGTGGGAATTATAAACATTTGCATAGACTAGACTAAAATAAAACCGTGGGGCACGTCAATTGTCTACAATCGTTGATTAAAATGTTTGTTTTGTAATGTTACACTATAATTAGGCAGTTGTTCAACCGACAACGATGGACGTGTGATAAGTAGGGCTAGAATGTGGAAAAAAGCTAGCAAGCTCGATTATAAGCGAGTTTTAGGGTTTCATAGTGGTGAGCGAGTAGTACTTTTATCATATGTTTTGTCGATTAAAGACAAACTACGAGCAGTGAAACGATTCCTCGTGTGAATGTCCAACGATAAACTAGTTGCAACATCTCTTTTATTAACATGGAGTGTATAACTATTGGAATTTCCATGAGCAAGAAAATAGTAAGTATTTTCCTCACCGTCTGCGGGCCAACTGCCTAACGACGAATTAAACGATTCTTCTATCGCACATTAAGTCGATAATTTGTAGAAAATTGACGTGCCCCCCGGTTTTATTTTAGTCTAGTCTATGCAAATGTTTATAATTCCCACGACTGTATCTATTTTATTATTTTTTGGTTTTTAGTACATTTATCTTAAACATTGCAATGTATGTATAACATAAAACCGTTTAACTTAAAAAGTTTTTTTACCTATTTTTATTTTCTAGTTTTTAGTTTTTATTTCGCATTCTGTTTAATTCATTTAGTGCTTCATTATTGCAAGGTTTCTTGCCCGTTAGTTTATTGCAGTCAAACGCCTCTATAGCGACCCACGCGCCACCTATCGGAAGTTTTTTTTAGGAAAATATTTCCTTTCAAGGTAGTAATACATGTTCCGAATTTCAGCCAAATCGGACCATAAATGCGATTTTTGTAAATATAGCGACCCACGCGCCACCTAGCGGAATTTTTTTTAAAGAAAATATTTCTTTTCAAGGTAGTAATACATGTTCCGAATTTCAGCCAAATCGGACCATAAATGCGATTTTTGTAAATATAGCGACCCACGCGCCACCTAGCGGAATTTTTTTTTAAAGAAAATATTTCTTTTCAAGGTAGTAATACATGTTCCGAATTTCAGCCAAATCGGACCATAAATGCGATTTTTGTAAATATAGCGACCCACGCGCCACCTAGCGGAATTTTTTTTTTAAGAAAATATTTCTTTTCAAGGTAGTAATACATGTTCCGAATTTCAGCCAAATAGGACCATAAATGCGATTTTCGTAAATATAGCGACCCACGCGCCACCTATCGGAATTTTTTTTTCATAATATTGCATTGTCATCGGGGTTATACATGCGTGCAAAATTTCAGATTAATCGGTTGACAGGAAGAGGGTGAAATTTGAATTACTAAATTTGACCCAAGAATAAAGAATAAATAATAAATAATAAAAAAACGGGGTGAGCTAAATAAAACCGTTTAAAAAGCTGCTGCTGCTGAAACCGACAGCAACCACTTTTGACAAGTCAAGTGCATGAATGGCAGTTGCATTTGCAAAGCAAGAGCACAGGAACAAGAAAAAAGGTAAGCAAAAATAAAAACAAAAACAAAAACAAATTTCATAATACTTAGCAGCAGTTGTTCTTGGTACATAAGTGGCTGGCGATTGCTTGCTGGCAGGAGCTGTGGCGCCAAACGCAATGGCATATGCTTGTGCGCGTTGCCAGCTCGCCTTGGAAAGTATTAGTTCGTTTGCTTTGGAAAGTTACTAGCAATTGCTTTTAAAATATGCGTCATGTGTTGCAAAATGTTTCGTAAGTTTGGTCCCTCCGGTGAGCGCCTGTTGCATTACTTTGTAGTTAGAGTTTTCGCTTTTATTTGTTTGGCTGCTTTTTCTCTGGTTTCTATTTTTTTTTTTTTTTTCTCTAGCAAACAATATAAAATAATAAAGAAAAAGTTAAAAAAAAAAATAATAAGAAAAAAAAGTTTTGTTGCCGATAGAATCGATGCAACTTTACTATAGAATTTTTATCACGCAAGAGTTGTAGTGCAATGGAAAAAAATAAAAATGTGCAGGCCAGCGCTGTCAAGTTTAAAAAGTTAAGTGCAACTTTGCGTATACGTAATCGATTGCTTTCACTTTCACGCAAGCTGCATCTGGTTGTATGTGTCTATGATGCGAATAAATCCAGTGGCGGCCCTAGCATAAATTGGCTGAACAAGCCTATGAATCATAGCCATTAGCCATTTATGTCATTTTCTTTGCTGTATTTTCTGAAAGTCTGATTGCCTTACGTCATTGATTTTGATTAAATTCGTTTTGAATATTTGGTTCGTTATTTATAATCATACCTTATTTGAAAGAGTTTTTTAGTGCTTAGTACGAAATTTTTATTTTAATTCAATTTTTAATTGTTGGGGTAAGTGGAAAAAAAAATTCAACAACTATTTACAGCGAAGGTTGAGTGTATAGCTATTTCACGAAAAACCATTTTCGATCATCAGCACTCTTTTCGGAAGTGGATGCACTGGGGATTGAACCCGAGTCCATTCCATCTTCAGCCGCAATGACCCAACGCATAAACACACTCGGCCATTGAGACTCTGTGCAAGCTGTTGGATTTTCCCACTTTTGCCTTTTTCATTTTCAACATTAACGTTAGCGTGTATATGCTTTTGCATATATTCTCCACAAACGTGCTGAATTTTTGTTGTAGGCAGTTCGCAATGAACATTGTTGTTGAAACGATTTTCGATCATCAGCACTCTTTTCGGAAGTGGATGCACTGGGGATTGAACCCGAGTCCATTCCATCTTCAGCCGTTTTTCGTGAAATAGCTATACACTCAACCTTCGCTGTAAATAGTTGTTGAATTTTTTTTCCACTTACCCCAACATACCTTATTAAACTGAACGTAAGTATGTATTGGAATAAGTCTAGACAATTAAGGTGATGAAGAATAATAAAGTTTTGATATGCAATTTACGAAATTACGTACATGCAACCGTAGATATCAAATATCAGTTCGTGAACAGCACTGTTGAACACCAAATCACAAATACCAAAGCCAGCTTCTCATTCGCATACAAATTTGATATGAAAATAAAAAATTTGGTTGGCTACATTTTTTTTTTTAATTTTACTCTGAAAATAAACAATTTACTTCTCCTTAGATAAAGTGAGAAAACAAGCCAACAACATGGCTGTTTTGAAAGTCTCTTAAAAGCCCGTGTGTAAAATATACAGCTTTTAAAGAAATTCATAAAATGAGATTGACGAAAATATTTCGGCAAGTCGGGCTTTTCGGCAAGTACGAAGCGTTCGCCACTGATTAATGTACATATGTTTTGTTTGTTTGTTTTGTGTTGTATGTATGTATGAGTAATAATTTAAAAACGACGTGGATTTAAATTTTTAGGCTTTTTTTGGGCTTCTTAAGACTTTAAATTTGTTAAGTTCATAAGTTCTTAAGTACTTAGAGAGTTCTTAAGCAGTTCAGCTTTTAATTTATTTCTTTTTTCAGTTTCTTAGTGGTAAAGCTCTTGAGTTTTTGAGGGCTTAACTTGCTAAATTTATAAGTAATTTAGCGTAGCAAATGACTTTGCTAAAAATTTCATACCATTCAAAAACTTAAAACATATTTTCTTACTGATTAAGTTCTTAAGTTTTTAAGTTGCTGAATTCTTATGTTCTTGAGTTTTTGAGTTCTTAATTCTTCAGCAAAGAAATTATAAATTTTTTACTTTTTGATATCCTAAATCCTGAATGTTTTAGTTTCTGGAGCATTTAAGTTCAATTCTTAAGTCTTTAAGTTTCCAAGTTGTCAACTTTTTAAATTAATAAATTTTCTATTTCTAAACTGTTATGCTGTTAAGTCCTTAAGCTCTTAAGTTCTAAAGTTCTTAAGTTATTTATGTTTGGTTGTTTTTCCTTAAGTTAAAAATTTCCCGAATTTTTACATGACTCTATCCTTTTAAGTTTGCCAGGATTTTAGTTAAGTTCTTAAGTTTTTTGGTTACCAAAATTTTCATATTCTTAAGTTTCTAATGCTTAAATTGTTATCACCTATTCGAGTAAAAAAAATTTTAGTTCTTAAGTTGTTAAGTTCTAAAGCTTTTAAGTCCCAAAATTGCTGTGTTTATAGTTTTTATAAATCTCCAATTTCTAGCATGTCCAAATAATACTAAGCATAACGCCACAATATGCCATCACCATCGCAAACTTCACACACTGCCATTGCCATAAAATCCCATGAGCTTAGTTTGGCAAAGCTTTTGTCACATTTTAGCATATCTGCATAAACTTGACATCACTGACTGAGGCATTAACTGCTAGTGAATTGAATAATACCAAATCGCATGGCATGCCCATCATGATGACAACACATTATCGCAAACAAGGATACACCCACACAAACCCACGTCTAACGCTAATACCAATCAAGGTGCGCAAATCCATGTACAAATGTTAACCATTTGAAATTCTATATATGCTGCAGCTACTTGCTATGTACGTGCTGCCGATTTTCCAATGGCTGTGAATGTGAAACGGTTCTACTTACATTGTTGAAGCTCATGTGAACATTTTAGGTAATAAAGGAATTAGTGCATGAAATTAGAGTTCGTCGCGTGTGGATTTGTGCAAATGCCTCGTTGTAAGTTCATGTGTAATAAATCTACGAAAATTATCGGCAATTCAACAGTTGAACGGAATGAAATGGTTTTGTTTGAGTGTATGTGTATATGTCTGTAT
Source organism: Urophora cardui (assembly GCA_960531455.1). Classification (NCBI taxonomy): domain Eukaryota; kingdom Metazoa; phylum Arthropoda; class Insecta; order Diptera; family Tephritidae; genus Urophora; species Urophora cardui. Next base: position 129,067,907 of record OY482673.1, read on the forward strand.
AGATGTGTGTGTGCATGCATGTATATATGCCCTGCAACAAATGCGATTAATCCGGGACGTGTCCGGGATCAATCGCAAGGGAGCATGCGACTAATACAATTTTACATCCCTTTATATGGAGTGAATTGATCGCATTTGTTCGAGCATGTCCTATGAAGAGACTAATTGTTCAACTTATATACCCGAACGGGTACAAATGTAGATCAATCGGTTTCATCCCGAACGGGTACGAATGTAGATTAATCGCTTTCATCCCCAACGGGTACAAATGTAGATCAGTCGCTTTCAGCACGAACGGGTACAAATGTAGATTTTTCCTTAAAAAATTGTAAATGTTCATGCATATTTAAATAATGTTTTACTTTTGTAAAAAAATCTCAATAAATAAATTTAAAACATTGTAAGTTTTGAGTATGCATTATATGAGCGTAATGTAAAGGATTTTTTCATAGGATATTTTAGGCAACATTTTGTTAAAATTGTTATTAAAAAAGGGCGTTCAATTCGCTTTACCGGTTGTTCTACAATTTTTTAAATACATTGCATATTTTTGTAAAATGTCTACATTTAAGGAATCTAGATTTGTACCCGTTCGGAATGAAAGCGATTAATCTACATTTATACCCGTTAGGGAACAATTGGTCTACAATTAGTCTACATTTATACCCGTACGGGAACAATCGGGGACTAATTGTGGACCGATTAGTCTCAAAAGAGATCAATCGAGGACAAATCTCTTTCGGGATTGATCGCACATTTTTTTGCAGGGTGTAAATAAATCCTTTCAAGTTTGGCAGTTAGGGTGCGAACAGAGTGGGCGCTGATGCCGAGCGGAGCCGAGCCGAGCTTATTGACGCTTATTTTCATGCGAGAAGAAAATTTGTCTATAACACAGTGAATGCGAGAATCAGCGCTGAAATTCTGTTTATTCCATGTGTTTTGCCTTTATGTGATTTAGTCTTATTTTTCATTTGTGTTTATAAAATTGTTGTACACGGTAATGGATTTATCTGATGAAGAGTATTTTGCTTCTCCTAGTGTGGTTAATGCAATTATTATCACAAAAGAATTTGGAAAACATCCAATTACACTAAAAATATATCAATTTGGTGAATTTCATCATTTATATAATGATTTAGGAAAATATCCAGCTAAATTTCTTTAAAAGAACCATTAAAAAACACGATTTCACGCTAAAAAGTAAACATCAACAATGCAAACAAGCGCGCAAAACGCTTTAAAACTGTTTTTCTCGCACTCATCGGCTTTGCTCTCTGCTCTTGTCGGCGTTCACTGTGTTATGCACAAGCTTATTTGTATTGACTTGTATGTAACCAGTTTTATCGCACTGACAATCTTTATCGCATTGACAATCTCGGCTCGGCTTTCAGCGCCCACTCTGTTCGCAGCCTTAGAGTGTATAAGCGACTTACGCACTTATACGTATGAGCGCACACACGCACTTACACAATGTATAAGCAGCTCACAGCTTACACACTTAAGGTAAAGGCCCAATGTACGCTTGCTTTTCTGGCTTTGTTTGCTTCAGTTTACTTTGCTTTACTTTGAAAGCTTCTATAGCCCAATGGTAGCTTTGAACGCTGTCATATTAATCAGCTGAATAGGCAATCCAAAGAAATAAAACAAAAGGTTTGTTTCTTATTAAGTAGCTAGCTATGAATATTTATCCAGGTTCGTGCTAGCAAATTGTTTCTTGAATCAAAAAGTTAGCCGAATGAGAGCCAATGCGTAAGAGTAACAATCATAGAGAGCTCCAAATTTCAGCTAGTAAAATTTTCACAAACTGAAATTATTTGCTGCCAAATTAAGAAACAGCTGTTAAAAAAATAAACTAATATATATATATCATTTTGTTACTTTTGAATTTTGCTAAATTTTTGAATTATATATAATTAAAATGAAATGTTTTTTTAGAAAAAAATAACAATTAAATGCCCAAAATGGCATTAAAATAATTTTTTGCTAATTTTTAGTAGTTTTCCGTTTCTTGATTTCCTGTCTCTTTTGCTCTTTGTGAGCATAATTCTTTCCATTTTTCCCTTTTCATTTCACTTGACAGCTAGCTGCTGGTTTCCTAAGAAACATCCCTAAAATGTTGACTCGAAGTGCTGAACAAGTCTTGAGTCTCTTCTGCAAATTTTTTGCGTAAAAAAATGGAAAAGTTGATATTTCTTACAATTTTTCAATAATTTGTAATAATTTTCCGTTAGGGAATACACCTAATGCCTGATGTCAGCAGCCATATTGCAAATTGAATTGTCAAAATTAATGTCAAAGCTTTCAAAGCGCTGTCAAATAGAGAATTGGGCAATTCGAAACTTTGCAGCGCTTCAAGCGCGTGAAGTAAAGCTGACATTTGGCCAACTTTTATACATTTTAGTAGAGCTCAAAATAATTTTGACATTTCTCACAGCCAAGCAAGCAAAGCCACTGTGGTGCAGTGGGTAGAGTGCTCGCCTGCTGTGTCAGAGGTCTCGGGTTCAAACCACGGCCCGAGCCAAACACCAAAAACAATTTTTCAATTAGTAAAAATCCAATTATTGGGTTTTTTAAGAGCAGCGGTCACCTCTCGGCAGTGGGCGGCATACCCTCCGAGAGTATTTCTGCCATGAAAAAAGCTTCTCACAAAAAATGCATTCGCCGTTCGGAGCCGGCATAAAACTGTAGGTCCACCCAATTAGTAGGAAAAACAAAAAGGAGCACACCTCGAATTGGGAGAGAAGCTCGGCCATAAAACTCGTCAGAGTTATAATAGCGCCATTGTATTATATTATTGTATTATTAAGCAAGCAAAGCAAGCGTGCATTGGGCCTTTACCTTTATGCTGCGCAAGCATTAGCTTTTCGTGCGTTGATCATTGTTTGCATGCAAGCATGCAAGCAATTCTCAACCGTTTCAAGCGATGTTCTGCTTAAGTAGCATAAATGTGACACTGAACAATTATGTATGGGTTCACTCGGGATGAGGTGGCTACCTTTAAAGCCTTGCACTCCTCATGGGTTGGATCAACGCCAACCCGGGACGTGCCAATCCTTCCATAAGAGTCTGTTTTGCACTCGGGATGAGGTGGCTTCTTTAAAAGCCCTGCACGCCTCATTGGTTGGATCAACGCCAACCAGGGACACGTCTTCCCCCCAGCATCCCTAACCCATGGGATGCCTTTTTTGGAAGGGTGACAATCTTCATTGTCTTGCCCAGGAGCCTTGCCTCCTCCCAATAAATACACCATGCAAAGGCAGTGGCCGTCTCCAACTTTGGTTGCTTCTCCCTGCGGTGCACCGCACCTCTTATGCCAGGCGCGCGAAGTACACCACTGCTCTGGAACGAGCCATACTCCATCTTGCTAAAGCACATGCTCGTCGCAGCCCCAAACCCCACAAACAAAAAATGCTACAAACCCAATGGGAATATACAACACCCTGTAGCCAAAACAAAAGATGCTCATTTTAGCCACAAACCCTAACAAACAGTATGCTACTTCCGGTAGCCATATCCGGCAAAACCCATGATACACCCTGTAGCCAAAAATCACTATTCCAAATACCCTACACAACATTAAACAAATACTACTCGCCAAACCCCGCAAATTAATATTACTGAAAGCTTAGACATGGTCCTTCGAGCCGGATTATCCCCTCATGGATATTCACTAGACGACTAAGCCGTCTAGGGGGGCGAGTATGTATAAGCGACTTACGCACTTATACGTATGAGCGAACACACGCACTTACACTATGTATAAGCAGCTCACAGCTTACACACTTATGCTGCGCAAGCATTAGCTTTTCGTGCGTTGGTCATTGTTTGCATGCAAGCATGCAAGCAATTCTCAACCGTTTCAAGCGATGTTCTGCTTAAGTAGCATAAATGTGACACTGAACAGTTATGTATGGGTTCACTCGGGATGAGGTGGCTACCTTTAAAGCCTTGCACTCCTCATGGGTTGGATCAACGCCAACCCGGGACGTGCCAATCCGCCATTTTCACAATCGCCGGTAAACGCTAACTCCCAGTTAAACATCATTATCAACGTAATTAAACTCATATATTAAACACGTAGTTAGTCGTTAACGCAGTCGATATTTTAACCGGTACTTAGCCCTCCGGTTAGCATTAACCGGGGATGGTGAAAACGACCCTAAAAGATGAGAGGCACAGGTTGGAATACAATGGCTCAAATTCTGTTTGAATAAATCAAAGGACATTGATTCATTTGTAAGACATTGATTTTTTTTTTTTTTTTAATAACTGTGATACTATTACTGTGGTATACTGTTATACATTTAGGGCCCTTTATTCAACCTTTAATTAACGCTAACCACCGTTAAAGCTCGGTTAAATATCATTATTGACTTCATCACACCACAGATTTAATATGTGGTCGATAATGCAGTCTATAGCTTAACCCGGCCTTTATCCTCCGGTTAGCGTTAATCAGAGGTTGCTATACTATTATACTGTTATACTATTATAGTGTTATACTATTATAGTGTTATAGTGTTATACTGTTATACCATTATACTGTTAGAGTGTTATACTGTTATACTCTTATATTGTTATACTGTTATACTGCTTAATGTTATATTGTCGTACGGTTATACTCTTATACTGTTATAACGTTATACTGTTATAACGTTATACTGTCATACTGTAACACTGGTATACTGTTCTGCTGTTATAATGTTATACTGTTTTACTATTATATTGTTATACTGTTCACGGTGGGCAGGAAGCGACGATAGGTTGCACGAAAATGTCGACAAAAAATGAAAGTGGGGTTGCGATATGTGATGTTTATAGATGAAACATCCGTTGAAATTAAAATCCGAGCTGCTCCTTTTTCAAGGATATCCCCATTTTTTTGTTTTTTTGAAAGGATCAAATAATGACGAAATCGAAAATTCGACAAAGTCCAAATTTTTCCGATTTCAGTACATTATCTGGTAACTAAAGGATACAAAAAAAGGTATTAAAACGGAAACAGGACACGTCTAGTGGAAAAATCCAATGTGAACAGGACCTAAAGGATAACGACTGAAATATAAAATAACACAAAAAGTACCCACTTTAATTTGCGTATAACTCCCAAAATGTTAACTCTACGTGAAAATTGATGTTGATGATGATATATTTCATTTAAAATAAATAAAGAAATAGTAGTTATCAAAGAAATATTTTATTAATATACAAGTTTGATGTACCTGCACTGTTTAATGTACTTTGGTGCATCTAAAGTGAAAATTTCAAAAAAAGTACGTTTTTATCGTGCTATTTTATGTTCAAATATTTTGCTAGTTTATGTAAATATTTTAATCTAATGATCCAATACTCATTATTGCATATTTATACGTTAATACTAAAAAAAAACGTTAGAGCTGAAATACGCGCTAGCTGTGTACGGTGGGCGGTAAGCAACAATAGGTTGCATGAAAATATCGAAAAAACGATGGCCGGCTAAAAACTTACGTAAAATGATATTCTAATCTACTTCATAAACACACAGCAAGCGTGAATAACAGTTCCAACATTTTTTTTTTTAACGAAAATTAGTACCAGCGCACAGCTAGGCACATATTCGTTGGGCCATCGTTCTTTCGATATTCCATGCAACCTATTGTTGCTTCCCGCCCACCGTGCACAGCTAGCGCGTATCTCAGCTCTAACATTTTTTTAGTATTAACGTATAAATACAAAGAAATTTAATAAATTTAATATTATACTGTTTTCCCATATGTTTTACATTATTAAATTCGAGTCAAAAGACGTCAAAGCCAACTAAATTTACTTTACCCCTCTCTCTTTTCTAGGCGTTACAAAAACATGTTTTCATGCAGAAAAACATAACATAAAAAAGCATAATAAAAGTAAATAATTGTTTATACTTATGTATGCTTTGTGGAAGTTATGATTGCCTTTCAAAAAAAAAATGGCGAAACGAAAGCAACGTTTAGATTTCAAAATAAACAATGATTTGCATTTAGTACGTGTTTGCACGGTGAATGCACATATATATATATGAATATATGTATGTACATACATATGTATGTACTTGCACATGCTAACCGCACACACAAACTCAGAATTACCCTTCCAACAAGGTTAGGTTAGGTTAGATATGTATTTCTACTTCAAATACTCTTCCATTTCCTCTGCCCTCTTTCCTTCCTCACACTCTCCATGTCCTGCTCGTTCCAAATAAAGCGCCCTTTTCACAATTTGCTTTCATGTTTTGTGCCAGTTCTAGCACTTTTTTGTTATTCCCAGCGGGTTGAGTTGTTTTATTATTTTACTCAGCATTGTTTGCCTATTTTTTTGCTTTCCTCTTGCCAACCTTTTCACACTTCTCGCCCCTTACCTACTCTCTTGACTTTTTTGCTTAGTTTCGTTTTCCTTTATAAATATTTTATATGTGTTTTCTTTGTTTGGTAAGTGTTGATATTGTTGTTATTGTTGTAATTGTTGTTATTTTTGTTATTGTTGTTATTGTTTTTATTAGTGTTCTTGTTGTTATTTTTTATTGTTCTTGTTGTTAGTTTTTTTATTATTGTTATTGTTGTTATTTTGGCAGTAAATTTGCAGTTTCTTGCATGTTTTTTCACTCTTGTTGTATGCTTATGAATTTATTTGATTGCTCGTTGTGTTTATTCGTTTTTCCTCTTGTATGCTCTTGATTTACTTTATATTGTGTACTTAACTTTTTGATGGTCGGTTGAACAGGAAAGTACGAAATGAATGCGCATACATATTTTGGCAGTGCTAGTAATAATATTTATTATTTCAATGCAAATTGTTTTACATAAATTCTTTTGCGAAATTTAAGGTGAAGTTCATAAAAGCTAAGAAGATATAAAAAATGCGTACCAAGTGTGTGTATCAAGTGGAGATCGACCGAGACCCTAATAAATACAGTTAAGCAGGAGCTTTTATCATTTTTGACAAGTCAATTCTACTCTGCTTCATACACATTTACTGCAATACATACATGCAATATAAATATGTATATATATCACATATTCTTCTTCACTCAAACCAGCTTCCAACTAAATTAAATAGTAAATGTATCAATTGAAATAATTGCCACTACTCCATCAATCCCATTAAAGACGCCACGTGAATTCAATTAATTTCGTTTAAATGCAGAAAATTCATTTAAATTATCTCGCCATGACATTAATTGAGTATAATTATAATTAAATTGAACATTAAATGAAGTGTTATTGGTGTAGTGTTAACAGATAACGCTGTCATTTTGGTTACGTATACGAAATGGCCACAGTTGGGCGACTAGTGGGCGAGTGGGCGATTACGAATTGTGCTATCACCCAGTGGCGGACCTAGCATAAATTGCCTGGGCAAGCATAACCATTAGCCATTTATGTAATTTCCTTTGCTGTATTATTTAAAAGTCTGATTGCGTTCCGTCATTGACTTTGATTTAGAGTTCTCGATTTCTTTTTAACATTTTCGTGTGGCCCGAATATATGCTTTTCAATGCTCGAACGCTCGTTTTTTTGTTTATAATGCGTATGTTTGTACGGGCATTTGAGCAATTCGGGTATTTGAAGATCGTTTTTTCTCGTTTATTTTTTTTATGTTTTTTTCGTATGTATTTTTTATTATTGTTTTTCTGATACACATATTTTTGTTTGTATACTCAGAGAAAAGGAATCAAAAATTTTTATTTTTATAATGCACGTTTTAAACCAAGACATTTTTATTTTATAAATGAAAATTTTTAAATTAAAAATTAATTTTTTTAAATTAAAATGTATTTAGAATTTAAAAAGAAACATGTTTAAATTAAAAATTAAAATTAATGGAATAAAAACGTAAGTTTTTCCTTCAAAATTTCATTGTGCTTAAAATAAAAATAAATATTTTTAAATTAAAATTATTTTTTCTTGATTTTGCAATTTTACTCTGAACATTTTTAAAATAAAAATTTCGTATTTACATAATTCTTAAATATAAAAACGTGCGCTAGGGAAATCTTAAACGAATGCGCAGAGGTATTTTTAGTTTCCTTATACCTACCGACGGAAATTTCAGCAGTAGCAAGTGTATTTGCTTATTGCCTAAAAAATGGCTGCTTTAGTGTTTGAAGAACTGAGGTCCAATTTCATTTCCACCGCTTTTAAAAATTATCTTGATATTGTGCCAATAGTCGCCAAAAATCACAATCAACCCTTTTATAATCTGGTATTTGATATTTATGTTTGCATGCACATGCAGATGTGAGAAATTATGTGCATAAGTATGTACCTACATGCAAACGAAAATCAAATCAAATATGCATATGGCTGTGAATACTGAACTTTTGAATGCCGAAGCCATTTCTCCTTAGCGAAAGCGAGAAAACATGCTATGTTATTCTGTTTTGAAAGCCAGGTAAAAGCTAATGTGTGGAAACGTTGAAGCATGCTCACTGTGCTGTGATTGGCTGTACAAACAAAATACACATTGTGAGGTGGATTGGTGGTGTATTTGCGCTATTTTCTTAGCAGGCTTTTAGGGGCATGTTACAGTGGGGGCTATATTATTGAGAACTTAAATAGTAAACACATTTAAAACGTAAAATAACCAGATTTTAAAGAATTTCGTATGAAATGAACGAAAATGTGCACGCAAGCCGGGCTTCTCGGCTTGTATGAAGCGACCGCCTCCGCTATCACCTACACACATATTTTGCAGCATGATAATTCGAACGTAAACGTTGGTTTTCTAAGGTAGCCCCTAGTGCAATTTTATGGGGAATAATTTTCTAGAACACTATAACCCTCTAACGCCACCACGAAAACATTATTTTGACCACTTCTTTAGAGAGTTAAAAAAAAAATAATATTTTTAAGGTCGCTAGAGGGTTAAAAGTTTCTAGCAAATTATTAGCCACAAAATTCGGTAGGAGTTTCCTCAGCCATAATCTTTTTAAAATGGACTTAAAAGACCACAGAAAGCAAAAAACATACGTATGTATATACCTCGGAATGTTAAATGTGTTTTATTTTGGGTTCTACATAAGCGATCTGAATACTGCCTTGGCAAAAAATTAACGAGTTTTGACGAGGTTTAACACAAAAGCCTAAAAGAGGTAAATTAAGGTGGCATAAACTAAGTACTGGGTGGTAGTGCCCCAATGGCGCATATAGGATTAATACGATTAAATAGTAAAAACCTGCCTCTCAAGCCAAAGACATTAGTGTATTAAACTTAGAGATCGTTCTATAAATACCAAAGATGTGAAAAAATGTATTTGGGCGACAACTAGAGGCGTTCTGAACAAATAAAAATAAACTTATGAGGGGATGTGGTGGTCTCCGAAATGGATCCATAACTTCTACCAAAAAAATTTTTTCAATTTTTCTTCATTAAAAAATGGCCAATAGCTCATTAAAAAATTCACATAAAATAATTATTAGAATTAAAACGGCCATATAAATACAAACGTAAATATGTATATCGGAGAGCCTGCCGAAAAACAAAAGTCTGAAAACAATAACAAGCATTGCCTGTACAAAAGCTTTGCTTGTTAATAGCTTTAGAACTTTGTACAAACCAAACACACAATCGCACCAACATACTAGGTAGCAAGGGCAGAGTGGCATTAAGCTACTGTTGTTGGTATGTGGATTGAAATGGAGGGAAAATTGAAATTTAAGCGAAACAAAGCTGACGGCGGTGGTAGCTCAGTGGGATAGACATTGGACTACCAATCGAACGACTTAAGTTCGATTCTCGGTTGAGGCCGCTTGAAGAAGTCTGATGAGGGGATGTGGTGGTCTCCGAAAAGGATCCATAACTTCTACCAAAAAAATTTTTTAAATTTTTCTTCATTAAAAAATGGCCAATAGCTCATTAAAAAATTCAAATAAAATAATTATTAGAATTAAAACGGTCATATAAATACAACTTGGGAAATTTTTTTCAAAAATACATCATATGGAGGGCGTACGGTGCACTTTTTTGTTGGTCCCTATAAAGCGACACGGCCTAATGTATTCATAGGCCTTCGATTGATATACATACATACATACATATATTTACGCGATTTATGACTAACATTAATCAAACAGACTAATGGCTGGGCAGAATATTTTATTATGTATTATTTGTATGCAAAATGTAAATGTATGTAAATATAAATGAGTAGTCCACTTTTAAAAGTGGCTATGTGAAGTTTTCATATAAAGCCAGAAATTAGAAAAAACAAAAAGATAATTTTGAATGTGTAAGTACATATAAAATATATAGAGGCTTTTGAAAGTATATTCGTATTTAATGCTATTTTTTCAGAATACGAAAAGATCTTGCAATGAATTCTTAATGGACATTATACAACATTAAATACTGATACACAATCCATAAAAAACTCAATATCGCAAAAATTTCACATAGCCAATTTTGAGAGTGGAGTACTCAAATGTTATCGACCAACTAAATGAATCTCATTATGCATACAATATCGCCAACTAAATAAATGAGCGCTTATCTCATTATTTATACACAATCACATTTACCACTAAATTATTTACATATACAAAATGTACGTAAGTTAGATTGTATCACTAGCAGCGATATTTTCAAACAATATTAATTTGTTTCAATGCCAAGGGCGCATTGTTCTACTCAATCGTCTCGTGCAGTGGTCATTTTGTAAATACATACATATATCAATAAATAGAGTGTAAATATGTTAACTAACAAACAAAAAATTTATTAAGCTGATTTGGTAATAAATTAGCCTTTTATTAGCTTTAGCTATGTCTCCATCCAATAGTGATTTTGTTAGATAAATGTAGCATACCTCAACGGTGCTGTTAATTGAGAAACACGACAAACGGCTTACGAGTTCTGGACAGTTTCAGTTTATACACTTTTTAAGGAAGAAGGAGGAAACAATCACTGTGAGTACTCTGTGAGTAGTTTTTGGCAGACCTGGGTAATACTGAGTAGTAATTGGACTATTACGTACTTAAATACTTTATATTTTGATCTTGAATAATTAGTCCGTACTAAGTACTTTCAGAATATTCAAGCACAAGTACAAGTACAAGTACAAGTACAAGTACAAGGAATTACAAAATAATTGAAGTTTTAGCAAATACTTCAAAGTATTTGAAAAGAATTGAAAGTACTTGAAAAGAATTGAAAAATGTACTTGAATCGATTTTTTAATTCTTTTCAAGTACTTTCAATTACTTACAAATCGATACAAGTACATTTTTCAATTATTTTCAAATACTTTGAAGTATTTGCTAAAACATAAATTATTTTGCAATTACTCGTACTTGTACTTGTATTTGTACTTGAAAATTTTGGGAATGCCAATACCAGTACCAGTACAATTACTTTAAAATGTACTTGTCACAAGTCGTACTGGTACTTGATATTACCCAGGTCTGGTTTTTGGCAACTGTGTACTGCGTTGCAAAAAATTAAGCCTTATTTAAGACTTGACTGATACGATGATAGGGCTTATGAAATACTTAAGTACTGAAATTTTTAAGGAACTGCAATCCTCTTAAATAAGCTTTACAAAAAGGCTTATTTTATGTGTTGATGTCATCAGTCCACGAGGACTGTTATCTCTTTCTGTTCGATAACATTTTAAAGCATACATTTAGGCGGAGTATTTTCTGTAACATTATTTTCAAGGAATTGAGAAATATAACTGCATTTAGCGCTAGCAATTAGCAACATGCCTTTCATCTCGAAATCTTGGGTTCGAAACTCATTAAAAGTTTCGGATTCTTCGCTGCAGCAAATCGCACTATACCACTGCCTTTCAATCTCCCTACCACGCTCCAACTCCCGTTCACTCTATCTCTTCCTCACCCTATCTTTCCATCTCCTTCTCTCCAATTCCCTATCAACAACATTCCGTGGGCATCTGGGCCCAGGGCCGCCGAGAGAAAATCCGGGCCCGGGGTCAAAATAACTAAGGGCCCCCATACTAAATGAACAAATTCTCAAAATCAAAATTCAATGAATATATAGTTACGAACTTTAATTTATCTATACATGGCCGCTGTGGTGCAGTGGGTAGAGTGCTCGCCTGCTATGCCAGGCTTCTGTTTTAGCCACTCAAAAAAAAAAAAAAATGGACGTGTTTTTGTAGCGTCCGGAACGCAGTTTAAGTGGCTAAAACAGAGGCATTAAACTAAATTTCTGTCGCTAACATACTTTAATCATTAGCTGTGGCCTAAATCTTTCCTTTTATCATAAAACGATACAATATTTCGCGATATTTCTGCCTCAAAAGTTCAAAAAATCGTGCGAACATACCGTCCGAAACGCCCAGGATATACCCATATCGCTGTATAAGAATTTGCATCATACCGAATTTTTCTGTTGCAACAGAAAACGAATTCAAATTTATGCTGCAAAGTCGACGCCAAAAACTAACAATTCCTTAAGTGGGGTGCAGACACTTTAAGAGATTTATAAAATTTGTTGAAATTTAAAATGATTGCTATCTACGAAAGGTGATTAAAGGTGTTCGTTTATTTTCTGTAAGCAAAAACTTGGATATCATTTTGAGATTCCCGGGCCCTCTAAAGCCCGGGCCCGGGGCAATTGACCCCCTCAGCCCCCCCCTCTCGTCGGGCCTGTCTGGGCCACATATCGGTCTATATCCTTTGAATCGATTCAGATATCTCGGAAACAGATTGATATATCTACATAGCATTAACTATATATGGAAACCCCGATCGGCTACTTTAATTTGATACCAATATTGCTCAAAAATATTTCGGGGCCATGTGAGCCCATATATTAAGTTAGGTTGGCCAGGATACAGTGATCCCTCACATTGGCCACATATGGGCCCTAGTGTTGTCAACATCGTACTGGAGGCGTTATACTATGTAAACCTGGAATGCAAGACCTCGCAAGTTTTAGTATTTTGCGTATTTTCTGAAGATAATTTTGTGTGTTTTCTGAAGAGTATTTTGTTTTCCACAACAGAGTACTCCTCCTTGTGCTGTGCCCCTATGTGCCCTACTTAACATCGTCGAAAGGTCGCACCCACCCACCCGCCACCGTCCGACAACTCAAAAGTTACTCGATCCAGCGCTGAAAGATTTGGGGGTATTCCGATCCATTCGAGCCCCTCCAAACAGCGCCTCAGCAGTGACGTTACGAAACGCACCCGAAATATCAAGAAAGACACCTATCGCACTTTCTGTAGTGAAAGGCCTTTTCGATATGTTGTACAACGTTGCGATTCATTATACTCATCATGATAAGATACATGCATTTTGTGCCTTCCGCCAGACACCTTGAATCATGACTGAGACCATCTCGCAACTCACGCCCCTGGCTCGCGCCTTGAGGGGACCTACTCGACTGTACAACAGCCTTTGCTGGCCCTCCACGGTCTCCCCTCCGCAGTCCGCTTAGCGCAAGCACCAGGAACTGGCATCGGGAGGAGAGATGGAGATCCATTACCCAGGCAGCAAACTCTTGGAGGTTTCTGCCGAGTATTTGTTGCTTTTAGGAAGTTTATTTTATATTTCTAGCTTGCTTTTGATTTTCTTTATTCTCCTGCATCACTTTTTCGTTTTCCGCTTCACTTTTTCATCATTCACGTAAAGCAATTACCAACAAATATTTGCTCAAACAATCCCATTAATCTCCTAAACTTTTCACAGCAAACTCTCACTCTTGCAGTCATAAAACGCTTATTTTTATTACTTATATACCTGCGTAAAACTAAGGCGAAGTAAAATTAAAACTATACCAATTAACTTCCTGCTTCCTTATATATTGAAGTCAAGACTCAGCTTAGCTTCATTAATTTAATAACACCGACATGATATACCATCGCCAAATTATGTAAACCGCCAAAAAAATGCAGCTCAGACGGCTGACGAGGACGCACAGTGGGGCAGCTTCCATACATTCAGCGGAAAAAAATTGAAGTAGTTACCGTAGGGCTTTGAAATATTGCACACAGGTTATATATGAGCTAGTTAAGAAAATTTCCAAAAATGGTTGAAATCGGCCAACTCCTAGGGGTACCTCCCTTGGAACCGTGAAAAGAAGGAATTATTTAAAAACTTCAATTTCAGCTGAAAAAAATTAAGATATTTTCACGAAACTTCGAGCATAAGTTACTCTTATGAAAGGCATTGACGGTGCGAAAAATCATTGAAATCAGCCACTGTCTAGAGGTACCTCCCTGGGGCCTATAGTAAAAAATTAAAAAAAAAAAAATTAAATACAAATTTTTATTTCAGCTCTAAAAAGTAAGATAATCTTACGAAACTTTGCATATCAGTTACCCTCATAAAGGGCATATTCGGTACCAAAAATAATTGAAATCGGCCACACTCTAGGGGTAGCTCCCTTGGACCTATAGTAAAAAATAAAAATATTTTTAAATTCATAGCTTTACTTAATTGTGAATAAAAGCGAAACACGTTTATCGATTTTCATGATTTATGTATCATTTTGTTCATAGGCTATGCGAATTTACTTTAACTTTAATAGGACTTTAAGCTTTTTTACCGCTTTGGATTTTTTATGCATTAAAAAAAACATTTATTTTTAGGCAAAAAATATTTTTTTTCTATCCATACATTTATTTATAACTGCGAAACTGTTTCTTATGTAGCGAAACGTTATATAAACAGATGAAAGTAATTGTAATTCTTGATTTTAATAAATTTGTTTAAACAAAATCCGACTAGTGGTTCTTGAGTTATGTTAAACAAAAGAGCTTTATCAGAATTGAGTCGCGAATCAATTAGCTGAAAAATGTTGTACTGTGTAATACAATAAATTGGGAAATGGCACGTGGTGGCACTTGAAATTTATTAAAAATGTAAAAACAGATATGGGACAATGTATTATTAGTAAGGCAACTGGAGGCAAGTAGAGCTAAAATTGCAGGTCCAAATGTTTGGAGAAAAAATGGATTTTTGTTATATGTTCATAAAAATAAACAAAAAAAACTTAAGTCTCTGCAGAGTTTATTTTTTCAATTTTAGTAGACTGAAATATCCTACTTTAAATAAAAAATAAAAAGAAAAATGTTAACTCAGATAATAAAATAATATTCGTTTTGAAATTCTTAGGTTTAAATTAAGTAGGTTCGGTAACACATACAAGTACTGAGTTTGAGACGGCTATAAAAAAAAAACCAGCAGTCAGATCGGAGTAATTCTTTTCGATTTGGTTGTACCAGTTAGTCTAAAGTTCCAAAATATCACTGCATATTGCCTGAAGAGTATGTTGACAATTTGACTTTTTTCCGCGAAATCCCCAGTGTGCGACGTTGCTGAAACACATAAAAGCAAGAGCAAGAAATAAACAACGATTGAATTTTATGAAAAAGGTGAAAGGCAAGAATGAAAAACTACCGGATTTTATGACAACTGAAGTATGCTGCACTCGCACACAGCTTCCTTCTGCAGTCATTCACTCGCCTCGTTTTTTTTTTGTTTCGTTTTTCATTTTCGTTTTTTTTTTGCATCGAGCGATTTCTGCGGAAATCCTTCAACTACACTTAAATATTCCTCACTTTTAGTTTCCGTTACTACACTTTAAGGTTCTTTATAAAATTGATTTCCTACTCGCTTTTATTATTAGAATATGCTTGCGGCTTGAAGTAGAAAAGAAAAGGAAAAAGGAAAAAATAATAAAAAGAGGAAAATAGGAAAAAGAGGAAAAAGAAAAACGGCAAAAAGGAAAAGCGTCAAAAAAATTAAAATCAAATATTTTTTCGCGCACAGTTTTTTTTTTATAGAATTTTTCTTGCTTCACCGCGGCGACATATTGATTCATTTTTCCTTTCGTTTTGCCGCTTGCTTTAGCAAGATCTTTTTGTTTTTTTTTTGAAATTTGTACAACAAAAAGTATGTGCCGACATACTTATGAAAAGCAGAGTAAAGTGCAAATAAAAACAAGTAAAAGCGCGGCTGTCTTCGGCCGTACCGAAGACTTCATACCTTTCATGAGTGGGGAAATGAAAAGTTACCTATGTATGTACATAGCCGGATTAAGTTTAATTTATAATTTTAATTCTGTGGGTTATTTATTGAAAGATTTATCAGAAAAAATGGTGTCTTGGCTATTTATATGGAGGAGTTATACACCAAAATGTCCATATCTGAACAATCGGTTGTAGGGGAGCTATAGGTTATAGTGGTCCGATCTTAACAATTTTCGGTAATCCCGTTTGGGCCCATATGGGTACAAATACTTAAAAATTTCGCGCCGTTAGCTGTTAAAATGGAGGAGTTATACACCAAAATGTGTATATCTGAATAATCGGATGTTGTGGAACTATATGTTATAGTGGTCCGATCTTGACAATACTTAAACTTGGACGGTAAACTTGTTTGGACCAAAATGGGCACGTCTACTTCAAAGTTTCATGTCCTTAGCTGTATAAATGGGGAAGTTATGCACAAATTACATCCAAAAATTTCATGTATATCTGAATAATCGGTTGTTTTCTATATGTTATAGTGGTCCGATTCGGCCGGTTCCGACAAATGATCAGCTGCATATAACAACATACCTGTATTCCGAATTTCATTCAGATATCTCAAAAACTGAGGGACTAGTTTGCGTTCACACAGACGGACGGACGGACAGACGGACAGTCGGACAGACGGACATGGCTTAATCGACTCAGCTCGTGATTCTGACCATATCGGTATATATTTTGGTGGGTCCCCCACGCTTCCTTCTGGTACTTTCGACAAAAATTTTTTGGCACTAAGCAGGGGCGAACGCAGGGGGGGTTTTGGGGTGTTAAACCCCCCCCCCCCCCAAAGTAATTGAATTTTTAAATAATAGACCATAGTCTACATAGTCATTTGAAAAATTGTAATTTGTTGTTTTCAAAGCAATCTTTCTGCCGACGATGTATGAATATGTAAAATAAATGAATACATTAGTCACTAACAGCATTGCCGTTTTGATACAATTGTATCTTTTTTGATACTTTTTTTCTAAATTTTGTGATTTGATACTTTTTTGTTCACAAACGGCCTATTTTGATACTTTTCTGCTGATAGAATTTAATTTTTTGAAACTATGAAAATGCTAAACTAAAAACAAACCTATTGTATCTGGATAGTATTAAAAAGTTGTGGGAATGTAGGCCAATAAAAAAACCCAGAAAAATATAAACTGGACAGAGACATTTTTTTAATTTGCTTCAAAGTAATGAGTTTGCTTTATAACTCTGTGGCTGCTGAACTGGATTTTTTTTAGATTTAAGGGGAATGGTGAGTCGAAAATGGACTTCTTTTGAAAATTAGTTCTGAACTGAAAAGTCACCAATAAGGTTTCTATTATTTTTTTAGAGTTTATTGTTAATCATAATACAGGAAAAATAAAAACTCATTTATTATGACTTTCAGTTTTCGTTCCATGAGCAAACTGTTGTGAAATAAATTTAAATTAAAAAAAAATATGCTATTTGCAAAAAAAATACTTGAGTGTCTTAACTAAAATGTCTATATTTTTAATAAAAACAACCAGAAAAAACCGGTCTGAATTAGATACACAACTTTACTTATTATTTGTTTTTCAAATGAAAATTTTTAAAACCACTGTTGTGCTCTTGATACTTTTGATACCTTTTTTGCTTGGCTACATATACTTAATTTTTTTAGCTCGCGGCAACACTTGTCACTAATGATTAGAGCGTGAATGAGAATAGAACAAAAGAATTATGTGCGTACGTGTGTTTTGTTCTTGCACGCGTAATTTGCCTACTTAGGAAAATGTTTGGACGAAAAATTGCCAAAATCGATTGGCGACCACGCCCAAATTTATATATCGGAACTATTAAGGGGCATAATAAAAATATTTTAAACGATATCTATGTGAAATATAAAGATATGTCATTGAAATTTTGTGTCATGAATCCAACTATAGACATAAAACAAAAACTAGAAAAATGTTGGAAAATGGGTGTGGCACCGCCTCTTTTCAGACAAAGGAATCTACGAGATTTCGGAACCCATAACTCTACAAATAATTAAGATGTTATGACGAAAATCAGTTTGTACACTTTAATAACTTGTGGTAATACATGCTCAAAAATTTGGCGAAGTCGGTTTATGACCACGCCTACTTTTTAACAAAGATATTTCTGGGAAACCCTTTGGGAATTTGTAACGTGACATCTTTGTAATTAGAAGTCATAAAGGGCTGCAAATTTGCACTAACAATAATATTTATATGCTTAGTTCGATGATTGATAAAAATTTTGAAAATGGGCGTGGCTGCGCCCACTTTATGCGGCTCTCGATTCATATAAAATACACCCTAATCGAACAAACGCAAACAAACAATGAAAGCATACAGCTGAGTATCTAATGTTCGATTCCACTCGAACTTAGGCTTCCTTACTTGTTAGTTTTAGTTTAAATATGTACAGAGAAAATTCAATGAATTGAGATTTAAAAGGTGCCTTTGTTTAATGTGTGCATACATAGGTCCACTCCCCAAACATAAATTTAAGTAAAAATTGTCTGGACGAGTTTTAAGTATTTTTTTTAATTTTCCGTTGGATATTGAAACCCCCCCCAAATTTTTTTCTGTGTGCGCCACTGGCATTAAGTTATAATACCATTTCATTCTCATGAAAGGTATAATAATAGCACTTTCGTTATTTCACCTGTGCACTTTTAAGTAGAGTTTTGTTTGCAAAATCTGTGTTTTTAATGATTTTCTTTTTGTGCACAACGGCTGTGTAATATTACTGCAGTGTTGCATGAAAAGTTCACTCACGGGTTCACTGCGGCATGACGTTTATGATTTTGCAATGCAGGAAAGTAGGTACTTTTATACAATGACGTAGCTGCAACAGAGAAAAATGCGAAAGCGAGCACAGTTTAGTTTTTTGCTTAGTTTTAAGTGATTGAACAGTAGTTTCATGTTTTTAGATGCAAAAAATTTTGCATTTAAGTATATATTTTTATAGACTAGCTTAGGCCGATTTACGCCATTGTGATACAACAGAAGCGTCCTGGATTCCTGGTCCCTTAAGCCTTTCCAAGACTACGACCGCAATAACCAAAGCGTTTGTGCTTATTCAAGCGTGGAAGTATCTACAATCGCTTTTGGCGAGACACTCAAAGCAAATGTGGTTGTTTATATGTTTTATCTAATAGGCATAGTTCAAAAACGCCTTTCCATTATGGCAAACTTGCTAGAAAGGCTTACGGTGCTTTGTATGCCTGCAGAAGAATGCTGAGTATAAAGTGGGGTCTGAACTCACGGAATGGATCTAAAAAGCGGTTATTCGACCGATCTTAACAAATGGATTACTGGTGTGTTCGATAGCCACCGAGGTGAGCTGATATGGTAAGAAAAGTCGCTTGCATTGCGATCACATGTCATATCCCACGGAGGTTCTGAATGTTATTTGTAATATCAGTATGATTTTTTGTCAAGGAAAGGGCAACTCAGAGTATCATAAGCTTGCGGTAAGTGAATCTCTGGAAGGAGCGCACATACGGGCCTGGTCTTATTCTGCTCTAAGTTTTCGAATTTGACATCAATACGAAAAGAGATTATATCTATCCTAAAACAGTATTCGAGACAAGCTATGAAATTGTATTACCATCTATTAAGGACTAGGGAGATGGTAGACTCGCTCAGAGATTCGCTGTTTTCACGTACAGCTCAAAGATGGCATGCGGAGTGGGAGCGAATATCTTCGCGACTCAGCCAGACACTTCCATATCAATTAGGCTCCCGGATGCAGCGATCGGTTTTCAAACTGAAATTTTCACCACACAGGAGGGCTGCAAATCTTTACTTGCAACAGAAAATGTTGGTGTCGGAAACAGGATAGCATATTTTTTCTGCAATGGTATCATGAAGCCTAGTCAGGCAGTGTAGGGAATAGTTCATGGGCTTAGCAAGTCGACATAGCGTATATCTGATCTGGATTCCGGGGCACCGCGACATCCAGGGAAATGTAATAGCTGATAAGCTAGCCAGTCAAGGCTCGGCTCTTGATATCGCAGAGGCGGAGGAGATTCTTGCGCCCCTGGGTTTCATCAAGGGCCGAATTGCAATTGGACCATACTCATTGTCGCAGCTTTAATCTTCTTGGAGCGGAGGAGGCGGTAGAGCATCGGCTGTGCGAGTGTCCTTCGAACTGCCAAGGCAGAATGAAATTTCTTGCAAGCTTTCTTCGACAACCTCTCGGAACTCAAGGACGTCAAGCCTGAGCGGCTTCTTAGATACCTAAAGTCAACATGTTAATTGTCGTCTAAACAAATTTTTTTTACCATGAGAGAAGTCAAAAAATATGCGCTTTATTATTTGACATGTAAAAGCTGCAAATTAAAATACTTTCGAAAGGCCAAATTTATAGAAATAAAAACTCGAAATAGTAGATACACAAAAAAGTTAAACTAAGCCACAAGGATAAGATATTCATAAAATTATATGCTTGGCATGAATTTATGTAGAACGTTGAAATCAGCATAATCTGTCAGAAAAATGTATTCGTATTATACATACAGATATACATATAAACGTATGTACTTATGTATATACGTACTCAAAAAGTCTGCCACATTCACTTGCGATTACAAAGCAGCGTAATTGCTCGTTTGCATATAAGAAAGAAAAAGAGTATACATTTACCCAAAAATAAAAATTTGTGCATCTAATTAAATGAAAAAATGTAATAGCCGTATACCAACTTAACAGGAAAAATGGATTAAATAAGATTGTGTTGAATAACCCCAAATATAAAGCACACAAAAAAGGCGCCGTGTACTCTGTAAAATCTATGCATACCATTGGCACAATACTATAGTAGAAACCGGTGATAAACTCTTTCAATATATCGTGGAAAATACGTCATGCTAAACGGATATATAAACTGAACTGCTGCTGTACTCTTATTCCCTAAACTATGTCGGTGTGTGTGTAAAGCATAGACCCTGTAAAAATCATAGGATTATATGATCCATTTTGTGGTAGGTAGGAGTACTTTCAAAGTGATCATAAACATAGACCCAAGCAAGCGACTCGTTTATCTGCATCGGCTCGTAGTTAGCCGAACATTGCTACAAAAACCGAATGTATGTATATCGCGATAACTTTTATTTTTTTTTAATTTTATTATTTTATTTTTATTAAAGAAAAGCTTACTTATATATGTATGTAATCCTAATAATCAAATTGAATTGGCAGTCGTTCAAATCTGTTCAGCGATTATTAAATTTCATTAATTTTAGTACCTACCCCATGGATTAATCCCATGTAGGTACTCCATGGATTAATCCCATGTAGTTACTCCTTGGATTACTCGGGTGTCATGCGGAAATCGGAGTATGTGATCCCTGCCTAGGACATCGCCATGTTAAATGGACCATATTTTTTATATGAAATGTGACAGGTTGAGGAGTACTCGGTTGGTCCACAGCGAGTACTCTATACACGCGTGCATGGAGTACTCGGCTTTTTTGCAGGGGATGCCCACACAAATACAGTCTCATTTTGTCGTAGTATTGATGCATGGCGTTTGGTCGCTAGAAACGTGAGTTGCCACTTGCCTGTAATGGCACCAAACTGAGGTGTTTTTTGTTTGCTAATGATGATTTTAGGCTAATGATAATATTCCACCTTTGTTATTTAAAATACTTGTACGTAAATACATCTCACACTCAAATGATAAATATAAATATACAGCCTTGCCCAAAAGTATTAGACACCAATGTTTCTGTAAAAATCATATTCATACGTATGTATGTATATGAAAATATAATCGTATAAAACGTTTCGAAAATCTTTAATATAAAACTTTTAATTCATTTAATAGTAATTGCTGAATCAACGAAAAGGAACCCTAATTCTATAATTGCATTTCACGTTTGGAAAGAAATTCTTAATAAACATTTTAATACAATGTTTTGTAAACGTGAGGTGAAAAATTTCTCCCAAACAAAAAAAAAAAAAAATGCGCTACTCGGGACTCGAACCTCCGCTCCTTGGTCCGTAGGCAGCATACCTCACCATTATGCTACAATCGTATTCGGAATTACAGTTTTTGACAATAAAGAACTCTAATTCATGCACGTCATCACACATTGTGGGCATTTTCGCAAATAAAAACAAGTAAAAGCGCGGCTGTCTTCGGCCGTACCGAAGACTTCATACCTTTCATGAGTGGGGAAATGAAAAGTTACCTATGTATGTACATAGCCGGATTAAGTTTAATTTACAATTTTAATTCTGTGGGTTCATTTATGGAAAGATTTATTAGAAACAAGTAAGGAAGCCTAAGTTCGAGTGGAATCGAACATTAGATACTCAGCTGTATGCTTTCATTGTTTGTTTGCGTTTGATGGAAACACGGTGCACTTAATATAAAGCGAGTGCTGCATAAAGTGGGCGTAGTCACGCCCATTTTCTAAATTTTTATCAGTCATCCAACTAAGCATATCAATATTATACTTTGTGCAAAATTTCATTCCTTTATGACTTCCAGTTACAAAGATGTCATGTTACAAATTCCCAAAGGGTGTTCCAGAAATATCTTTCTTAAAAAGTAGGCGTGGTCATAAACCGATTTCAATAAATTTTTGCGTGTCTATTAACACAAGTTATAAAAGTGTATAAACCAAGTTTCGTCATAATATCTCAATTATTTGTCGAGTTATAGGCTAAGAAATCTCGTATATCCCTTTGTGTAAAAAGAGGCGGTGCCACGCCCATTTTCCAAAATTTTTCTATTTGTTGTTTCCGGTCTATTGTGGAAGTCATGCCACAAAATTTCAATGACAGATCTTTATATTTGACAGAGATATCGCTTAAAATGTTTTTATTAGGCCCCTTTATAGTTCTCATATATAAAAGTGGGCGTGGTCGTCAACCGATTTCGCTAAAATTTTGAGCGTGTATTACCACAAGTAATGAAAGTGTACACACCAAGTTTCGTCATTATATCTATATATTAATAGGCTAACATTTTTCCCATACAAACAATTGCCAGGCTGTTTTGCACATTTAACATACTCATATCCACATAAAATTGATATGGATGTGTTCGTATGAGTCAGGAGCAGTGCATAGGCATATAATTTTTTCTATAAATTATTTAATTTCTTTATAATTAATAAATAAAATTTTTAGTTAAGATAAATAGATATCGTAAACGTGTTTACAAATATCGTAAACACAGTTGAAGAGTCGCTTTAATTTAAAAGCGCTCACCACCTGCCTTGATTTTGACCATGATTTCGCGTCGGACCGTGATCAAAAGAGCAAATCAGTGTTGCGGTACAACTGGAATTTGGAAAGTGTTGCTTATCTCCGCGAAAAGGAATAATTTTTGTACCAATACAAAGTTGAAAAAATAAATTGCATGGTCGAATTTCGACCACCGGGGATACTAGTATAAATTATTTGTCGAGTTATGGGCTCAGAAATCTCGTATATTCCTGTTTATAAAAAGAGGCGGTGCCACGCCCATTTTCCAAAATTTTTGTGTTTTTCGTTTTATATCCGCAGTTGGACTCCTGCTATAAAATTTCAATGATATATCTTTATATTTGACAGAGATATCGCTTAAAATGCTTTTATTAGGTCACTTTATAAGACCCATATATAAAAGTGGGCGTGGCCCTAAACCGATTTCGGAAATTTTTCGTCCAAATATTTGACTAAGTAAGTATATCACGCGTACCAAATTTCATCGATATATCTTCAACGGTTTCTGATTTATGACTCATAAAACTTTCAATGTTTGCCCCTTAATAAGTGGGCGTGGCACCGCCCATTTTCCAAAATTTTTGTGTTTTTCGTTTTATGTCCGCAGTTGGACTTACGCGACAAAATTTCAATGATAGATCTTTACATTTGACAGAGATATCGCTTAAAATGTTTTTATTAGGTCACTTTGTAATATACATATATAAAAGTGGGCGTGGCCGTCAACCGATTTTAACTATTTTCCGTCCAAACGTATGCCTAAGTAAGTAAATCACGCGTACCAAATTTTGTCGATATATCTTCAATGGTTTCTGAGTTATGACATATAAAACTTTCAAGGTTTGACCCTTAATAAGTGGGCGTGGCACCGCCCATTTTCCAAAATTTCATCAAATTTCTTCCTAGGGGCCTGAGCTCAACACGTGGGTAAAATTTCATCGCTCCAGCTATATTAGTGACTGAGATACCAAATTTCCGATTATTTCTATATAGGAAAAGTGGGCGTGGTCATGGTCCGATTTCGCCCATTTTCAATACCAACCGTCCCAGTCTCGATACCAACTTGCATTTCAAATTTCATCAAAATATCTCAATTTGTGCGCGAGTTAGAGTGTTTACAGACGGACGGACAGACGGACGGACGGACGGACGGACGGACGGACATGGCTAAATCGATTTCTCTTTTCACCCTGATCATTTTGATATATATAAGTCTATATCTATCTCGATTATTTCACTCTGTTACAATCCACCGTTATGTGATTAAAACTATAATACTCTGTGTACTAGTACAGCTGAGTATAAAAATGGTGTCTATTTATATGGAGGAGTTATACACCAAAATGTCCATATCTGAACAATCGGTTGTAGGGGAGCTATATGTTATAGTGGTCCGCTCTTGACAATTTTCGGTAACCCTGTTTGGGCCCATATGGGTACAAATACTTAAAAATTGCACGCCGTTAGCTGTTAAAATGGAGGAGTTATACACCAAAATGTGTTTATCTGAACAATCGGTTGTAGGGGAGCTATAGGTTATAGTGGTCCGATCTTGACAATTTTCGGTAACCCCGTTTGGGCCCATATGGGTACATATACTTCAAAATTTCACGCCGTTAGCTGTTAAAATGGATAAGTTATACACCAAAATGTCCATATCTGAACAATCGGTTGTAGGGGAGCTATATGTTATAGTGGTCCGATCTTGACAATTTTCGGTAACCCTGTTTGGGCCCATATGGGTACAAATACTTAAAAATTTCACGCCGTTAGCTGTTAAAATGGAGGAGTTATACACCAAAATGTGTATATCTGAATAATCGGATGTTGTGGAACTATATGTTATAGTGGTCCGATCTTGACAATTTTCGGTAACCTTGTTTGGGCCAAAATGGGCACGTCTACTTCAAAGTTTCATGTCCTTAGCTGTTTAAATGGGGGAAGTTATGCACAAATTACATCCAAAAATTTCATGTATATCTGAATAATCGGTTGTTTTCTATATGTTATAGTGGTCCGATTCGGCCGGTTCCGACAAATGATCAGCTGCATATAACAAGATACCTGTATTCCGAATTTCATTCAGATATCTCAAAAACTGAGGGACTAGTTTGCGTTCACACAGACGGAAAGACGGACCGACGGACAGACGGACAGACGGACATGGCTTAATCGACTCAGCTCGTGATTCTGATCATATCGGTATATAATTTGGTGGGTCCCCCACGCTTCCTTCTGGTACTTTCGACAAAAATTTTTTGGCACTAAGTTATAATACCATTTCATTCTCATGAAAGGTATAATTATTTACTTGCATTCATAATTGCGCATAACGGTTACGCAGCTGGCAACCACGAGCTAAAATTCAGAAGAAAAACAACCAACGGCAAAGTCGACTGAAGCAGTTCTTTGCTACGTCACGTCAGTATACATATATGGCTCTGCGACAGCGCTGTGCTCGCGAGCAGCTTCGTGGGCACCTATGGTGTAAAGCTTGTACAACTCATCATTAAACCCCTTTCGTTGATTGCCGTCGCCAACGCGTAAAGGTCCATAACTCTTGCGAAGAACTTTTCTCACGAATACTCGAAATGCTATTTCGTTTGACGTTTATATCGCCTTTATAGATTTTATATCTGAAAGGGAATGGTGAACCAGTGAGCACCTTCTCCTGTAAAATTGCTCTTCTGGCCTTTATGTCTTTTTGGCACATACGGTCCGATATATGCGATCAATATGTCCCTAACTATATTTTAATTGATTTAACATTTTCCGCTAAGCCAATTGACCTTGAGTTTGAGTGATGTTTATGTGCCACAATATATTTGACTGTCAAATTGCCGTTGTGCTATAAAACTTATCAAACTTCATCATTAGAGAAAGGAGAGCAAGCGAGCAGCAAAACCAAAAATGTAATAAATTAAGAAAAAAATGCCAAAAGAGATTTATTTATGTATTGAACAAAAATAAAATCTACATAATATGAATTTATCAGAAAATCAATAAATCCACATAAATATGTATGTATGTAAATGAAAATATAACAACGAATTTGCGCATCAAATTTCATGAATTATTTATTGGTTGATTTGCACTGCAACTTGCTGATTGCATCAAATTTCCATTTTTCACTTATGTATTCCCTAATTTTACTTTCATAGAGATAATAAATAAATATATGTATGTAAATATTTTTATTTGTGTTACAACAAGCGCTAGCAAACATTTAAGATTTAAAAATAGCATTAAAGAAAATTGCCAGCACCATAAATGCGTGCCATATATGTATTTACTCAGATTTGCGTTTAATTCAATATTTCTGCCAAAAGGCAACTTTTCGATTTTCTCAATATACATATATGAAAAAAAGGGGATCAAAACAAAATATAAAATTCAATGCCAATATTTATTGATTGCAATGCGCTCCAAATTAGAAAAAAAATTAGAAGCCTTTAAGCTGCTCAAACGAATATTAAAAATTATTCTGTCTTCAAAAATTCATGCCTAAGCCTCAGCTGCTCGCCTTTGACTACGCAGTATTTTCATTTTGCTCATCAATTTTACAGATTTTTTTTTTAATTTTCTCTTGCTCCAATTTTCATTCATCATCCATTTAAAGCTGCAAATGCCAAAAAAGTCACGACGCAATAAGAAAAAGCAGAAAAAGTTGACTACTTAAACCAACAAGAATAAATAAATAAAAAACAAAATGGTATGAGGTTATTGACCTTCATTGGTTTTGTAATCCGGTGGCGATCAAAAAGCTATTTATTTACGCAAAAAGCTATTTATTTACGCAAAAAGCTCAGTCAAGCTGTTGGTAATTTTATAGGCGCGATTTATTATTACGTATTATTATTATTATTATTATTTTTTTTTTTTTTATTTTGCTTTGTAACGCAGTTAGTTTAGTTTAGTGAAGGACAAGCGTGACAAGTACTAAAGTAGCTTAAATTGGTGACATTAGGTAGCATTGCTTTCTTCTTTTATTTGGCACTAAGCGCCTGTGAGCAAAAAGAGGATAAATTGAGAGAAACTAAAGAAGAAAACAAGAAAGAAATATGTCTAAGATTTTTCAAATCACTTAGTAGCAGTGCAGGCATAAGTAAGCGGCGACGTGATTGGAACTACATACTTAATATGCCGGCAATGTACTTAATATGCAGACGGTTTTTTTCTTTAACAGAAAAAGCTGAAGCATTACTTTAGTTAACAAGTTGTTCAATTAAAGATTTTTTTAATTTATTTTTTGTTGCCAGAAGGCAGCTTACAACTTTCTTGACTAGCTGCCGATTACTTGTAAGTACTTAGCTTCGATAAGAAAAAGCTTTGATGTTGTACATGGCGTATGAGTAACATAAGAACATCCTCTTGAGTAAATCGCGCTAGTTCAAAGCTAAGGCAGAACTAGCGCATAAAGAGAGAGGTTGACATGGATGACGTACTAAGTAAGTGGCAATTGCTCACCTCTGCAGAACTCTATTAACTGTTCTGAACTACTTACATATGTATCTCTAATAACTAGGGAGAGTTCTGTGATAGTTTCGAAATTAATAGTTTGAAAGTAGTTTAAATATGGCAAACGTTTTTTGGAATTTTTATTCAATTTTATAAAATTGTCCTTTTTGGTAAATTTTTGCTAATTAGTAAAATTGCATTAAATTAATCATTATGACTCATTGAAGTTTAAGGCAAACCATTTTATTACTTCTTAAAAAAAATTTCACTTTTTATGTAATTTTGCAAATTAGCATAATTGTGTGAAATTTATAATGTTGACTCAGTAAAGTCAAATTTTTGTGCAATTTTAAAAAGTTCGGCTTTCGGCAAATTTTAATTTGTGGTATTTTTTTTTTTCAATTTCGCCACTTTGACATATTTAGGCAAACAATTTAAGTTGCTTTTTGGAAAAAGAAATCGCTTTTTGTTAAATTTTGTAAATTAGCATAATTGTTTGAAACTTGCAATGTTGCTCAGTAAAGTCCATTTTTTTGTCCAATTTTAAAAAATTTCCTTTTTGGGAAATTTTCATTTGTGGTATTATTTGGATTTTTTTGTCAATTTTGCCACTTTGACTTGTTCTGATATTTAGGCAAATAATTTTAGTTGATTTTAGAAAAAAATCGCTTTTTGGGAAAATTTTGGAAATCACTGACGTTTAAGGCAAACCATTTTATTACTTAAAAAAATTACCTGTTTGGAAAATTTTGGAAATTAGTATAATTGTGTAAAATTTAACATTTTGATTTAGTGAAGTCCAATTTTGTGCAATTTTAAAAAATTTCCTTTTCGGGAAATTTTAATTTGTGGCACTTTTTTTTTTTAATTTCGCACTATGGCTTGTTTACATATTTAAGTAAACAATTTTGGTTTATTTTAGAAAAATTTCCTTTCTGTGATATTTTGTAAATCAGTATAATTGTGTGAAATTTACCATTTTAGGTCAGTGAAGTCCAATTTTCGTATTCATTTTATTGCTAATTAAAAAAATCCCTTTTTGGGAAATTTTGTAAATTAGTATAATTGTGTGAAATTTGCCATTTTAACTCAGTGAAGTCCAATTCTCGTAATCACTGCAGCTTCGTGCAAATCATTTTATTGCTATTTAAAAAAATCCCTTTTTGGGAAATTTTGTAAATTAGTATAATTGTGTGAAATTTGCCTTTTTAACTCAGTGAAGTTCAATTTTCGTAATCACTGCAGCTTAGTGCAAATCATTTTATTGCTATTTAAAAAAATCCCTTTTTGGGAAATTTTGTAAATCAGTATAATTGTGTGAAATTTGCCATTTTAACTCAGTGAAGTTCAATTTTCGTACTAATCACTGCAGCTTAGTGCAAATCATTTTATTGCTATTTAAGAAAATCTTTTTTGGGAAATTTTATAAATCAGTATAATTTTGTGAAAATTACCATTTTAACTCAGTAAAGTTCAATTTTCGTCCAATTTTAAAAATTCGCATTTTGGGAGATTTTAATTTGTGGTATGTACTTTTTTTTTATTTTTTCAATTTTGCCACTATGACTTGTTTCGGTATTTAGGCAAACAATTTCACTTGATTTTTAGAAGAGATTTGCTGTTTGGAATTTTACTTTCAATTACCACCAATTGCCATCAAATCTTTGCAATTACGTGAAGTAATTCGAAGTAATTGAAAGTAATTGGTAATTGGTTTTACAATTACTGGATAATGGTAATGGTAATTGTATTTGTATTTGCACTTGGTTTTTCCAGCTTTGGTACTTACATATGTACATACATAATATTACAAAGGTTAAAATAACGTTATTTTTTTCAATTTCCCTTCATATATATGTACATACCCTGCAGTAAAAATCCGCAATGAATCCTTAATGAATCACTGATGCAATTCACCTATGACGAGGAGGCATCAGTGAATACTTTCATATAAAGACTGCTGAATTTTTCATATAAATGGTTTGCTTTCCTCAGAAAAAAAAAAAACAAAAACAAATAAAAATATACTGAGTTATGATGACAGTGATGAATATTCAACAAAGAATCATCACTGATCCTTCTGCAGTGAAACAAATTTACTGCAGGGTATATGGGCATTTTCAAGTATCAGTAGTAATGCATTACCAGCATTCAAGCAGTAAAACGTTTGTCTTTGACTTTCTACCGAAAATTTTCGCAAATGTCAGTTTGAACTCGAATATTTTCCCAACATAAAATAATATTTTAATAGCTATTGCAATTTCATGAGCATTCAGTAAGCCTTACTGCACTTTCTTTTTTACTGCATTACTGAGTTTACTACAATATACCCATTTATGCCTTCACACCTCCCACCATTTCCTAAAAGACAGCCGATAATTGCGAAATCAATTAAATATACATCAATCTAATTGACAATTAACAAAACTTTAATAAAAAAAAATACTTACACACACACACACACGATAAAATTGCAGCACCAAAGCTTTTGTTGTTGTTGTTGTTTGTGCAATAAAATCTCTGGCGCACACACATTCAGCGACATTGAAACTGAAAACTTCCAAACAAAGTTTCAGCTTTCAATTTCACAAATTCGTCTTAAACCACTTAAAATGTATTTTACATTAATTGTTTTGACATTGTTAGAATTTTATATGTATGCGTGTGTGTTTTATGTGTTTTACGTGTGTTGGAGCAGAAGCAACACGCCTTCAAGCTAAAACTTGAAACAAACAAAAGACAACCATAAAAAGACAGTTGATTGGCGGCGGCGGTTTGGGTTTTGTTAAGAAAACTTTTGTGCTACGCGTGTGTTTTTCTATTGATTTTTTTCTTATTTCGCTGGTACTTTTTTTTTTTGTTTCACTTTCTTCGAACAAATTTTTATTTTATTTTTTTGTAGTATTCTTTTTGTAAACTTTTTCTTTGTTTGTTGCACTAGCCTAAGACTACCGCTCGCAGTGTAAATTGCTTTACATTAATTTAAACTTCAATTGTATTAAACCAATTAAGTATTTTTTGCAACTTCTTTTTGCTTTTATTGTTCTGCTTCTTCTTCTTCCTCGAACTTAAATCTTTACTTGACACAAAACTTTATTTATTTGCCAATTGTATTAGGGTCATCACACGTTTAGCACGCACATCAACACACACACACACGCATACACATTTTATTTACCACAGCTTTCAGTTTCGCTTTCATTTTCATTTTAGCCGGTACCGCTCACTCCCTCACTTGCTCGCTGGCGCGCTGGCTCGCTTCTCCTGCTTCACCTCTTCCACACTTTCATTTACTTTTCCAAGTTCTTTCTTCCGTTTTCTCTACCGCTTCGCTTTCTCCGCCTTTTCAGCACACTCGGCTTTAATTCATTTCATTTAACTTCACTTCAACCCCTTTCTTGCACGCCACGACATCGACATGCAACAGCCACTTCCGTTCCTGCTAATCTAAACAAGCCGCACGCACATAAAATGTACTAAGTTAAAGTGTTAAGTTATGTTAAAGTTAAAGTCTTTTTTTGTTTTGATTATTTAACAAATTCCGTACTTACGTTCGTTTTAAATTGATAACGAAGACTGAATCGTTTTTGGCCAATATGTTTACTTTTATTCGCTGTAGCGTGGTATTTTTGCCGTGGTTCTTTGAAAAGCTTTTCTTTTTTTTTGGTAAAGTAAAAAGCTTTGCTGTGAAGCTAATAAGAGTGCGCACTTTGGCATGTTAAGAGAGCGGTATTGAGAGCGATATACGAAAAGAGAGGAAAAGTAATAATTTAGACCAGTTTGAAATGCCGGATGAAAAAATGGCAATGAATGTTTTTTTATAAAAAAAAGTTTGCCAAAGGACTGATAAAGACGAGTTTCATTTATTTCATTTATATACATTTACAGCACTATTCTGTGAAATTTACAAATTATCAATAAGTTGACAAATAGTCAAGATTTTTATCAAATTGACAATTTTTCCTATTCTGTGCGTAACTTGACAAATCTAAAAAGCTCTTACAAATGTGATTTTCCCAACACGTGGTGAAATAAATATTGTAAACAGAAATCAGCTGTTTATACAATTAAATCGCAAAATAGAAACTGAAAAAATGTAAGTATTTTATATACATACATACATATGTATATAAGTATGAAAGTTTGTTTGTTTGTTTGTGTGTTTGTTCCTTATGTACGCCTAAGCTACCGGGCAGATCACATTGAAATTTAAAATTATGACTACATTTAATTCTGGTATCTCAACCCCTTCCCGAGATTTAGGCCAATATAAGGACCCAGATGGCTCCAAAATATTTTTGAGCAATATTGGTATCAAATTAAAGGTATAAATTAGAGCTTCAATAGAGAGTTCATTTCATTTCAATTTTCCAGTCGGTTCTCCAGATAGAGACCAAAACCTGGTCCCGGATGTGCCCCAAATATTTTTGCGCAATATTGGCATCAAATTAAGGGTGCGTCTCAGGGTTACCATATATGTTTAGCGCTATACGGATATCTCAATCGGTTCCCGATATTGAGGCCCAAACATGAACCTGAATAGCTCGAGATATTTTTGAGCAATGTAGTAGTAATCAGGTTTCCAATATACAACTAACTTTTTTTCGATACTTAAATCGATTTATGTATATGATATAGACCGATATGTGGACCAGTATGGTCATGGAAAGTTGTTGATAAGGAACGGGAGAGAGAAAGGGAGAGAGAGAGAGTAGTATAGGGAGAGGTAGAGACAGAGCGAACGGGAAATGCAGAGTAGTAGGGAGACCGATAGGAAAGGGAGAAAGGGTGCCCACACATTTTTGATAGGACCCGTTTTTGATAGGACCGCCAAAATCCGGACAGTTATTGACAAAGACGTCTGTTGATCGTCATATGGTTGTAAATCATGAATAAGGCGCTGGCACAATTGACGGGTCAAACGAAAATTTTGCACGAACAAATTTTCACTCGGAAATTTTTCACTAGGAAAATGGAGCGCTCGAGTCCCCCGAGGATCTTAAGTGCCGCGAACGATTTCTATTTTCAGCATTTTCTTCCTCATTCACCAATAACAGAAAAATTAAAAACCTTGCGATTCCATTATTTAAGAAAATATAAAAAATCACTTTGAATTCAAAACAAACGAATTTTATTTGTCAAGACCAATCGACGTATTGACAATTTGGCAAGAAAAGAGCTTTTTTATTTTGACACAGAATAGCAAATACTTGATAAATAGTCAAAATTGACAAATAAGCAATATGGTGAATTTGTCAAGTACACAGAATAGAGCTGTTAATTTCCTTATAAACAACACTAGCAAATGTCTTTCTCCCTACCTCTAACTCTATCTCTACCTCTATCTCTACCACTATCTCTACTTCTACCTCTATCTCTACCTCTACCTCCATCTCTATCGCTATATCTATCTCTATCTCTACCTCTACCTATACCTCTATGTATCTCTATCTCTATCTCTATCTCTATCTCTATCTCTATCTCTATCTCTATCTCTATCTCTATCTCTATATCTATCTCTATCTTTATCTCTATCTCTATCTCCGTCTCTATCTCTATCTCTATCTCTATCTCTATCTTTATCTCTATCTCTATCTCTATCTCTATCTCTATCTCTATCTCTATCTCTATCTCTATCTCTACCTCTACCTCTACCACTACCACTACCACTACCACTACCTCTACCTCTACCACCACCTCTACCACTACCACTACCTCTACCTCTACCACCACCTCTACCACCACCTCTACCACTACCACAACCACTACCACTACCACTACACAGAGCCAAAAAGTTCACCTACAATCAAAGAGACTGCCACCTAAAAAAGCTATTTGGCCGAGGAGAGGGAGAGGGGACAAAATTGAAGAAATTTTTGCTAGAAATTCTTCTGGATTTTAGCTTGAATTTCTTCTTAAATTTATTTAAAGGGATATCGTCTGAAAACGAGGAGATAACTTCTTGTTTATTAATTTTTTATGTCATTTTGTAAAAAAAATTAAATTGTTAGAAGAAATCTGCTTGTTTTTAGGAGAAAATTTTTATAAAGCAAATCAATAAGGACATCCTCTAATTTTTACTTGAACCTTTTTGAATTTATTAAAAAGGAAAACTTTTTATTTTTAAAAGAGCCCTTATTAATTCAAATTTAGCTTTAAACGTCTTAACATATGTACGTACATACATACATATGTACATATATACTCGTACATACTAGAAGTATGCATAACAGTTATTGCATCAGCCACTTTTTTCGTATGTGTGCAATTACATGTTCAAGAAATTAAAAGGGAGAACTTTTTATTTTTAAAAGAGCTCTTATGTATTTCCTCCGTTCAATTTCACTACGGCTTTGCACATATCTACAATTCTCAA
The DNA here is from genome assembly GCA_960531455.1 of Urophora cardui. NCBI lineage: Eukaryota > Metazoa > Arthropoda > Insecta > Diptera > Tephritidae > Urophora > Urophora cardui. The sequence goes on from OY482673.1 coordinate 129,101,961, forward strand.
ACGATTAGTGAAGCACTTGGTATAAATAGTTTATTATGTCCATCTGCACTTATATGAAATGAAATGTTGCCCTTTGTCTGAATAAGTCCTAGGAAAATACTAGTTGACTAATTATGTTTTCCGATGAAAATCAAGATTCTCTTCTTAATAATATTAAACAGGGTTTCTTCTTAATTTTACAGGTTATCTGCTAAATTTATGTGAAAAGGTTTCCATATTTATTCTAGGAGTCATCTTCTAAATTTTATTTAATAGGTTTTCATCTTAGTTTTATAGGTTATCTCTTAAATTTTACTGAAAATGATTTCATCTAAAATCCACGGGTCATCTTCTTAATTATATTGAAAAGGTTTTCATATTAGTTTTACAGATTATCTACTTAGTTTTATTAAAATGAAATATCCAGTAATAATAAGACGGGCATCTTATTGGAGAGAAAGCATAAAGAAATCCGCTAAACTTTGTTCTAATTTATAGGGCATTTTAGGTGGTATTTTGGCTCTGTGTACCTCTACTTCTACTTCTACTTCTACTCCTACTTCTACTTCTACTTCTACTTCTACTTCTACTTCTACTTCTACTTCTACCTCTACCTCTACCTCTACCTTTCCTTTCATTCACCCTTTACGCCGCCAATTGCCTTTTCGTTTCCTTTTCCCTCTGCCATTTCCGTCCCCTTTGGTTTCCTTTTCCCTTTCCATCCTCCAGCTTTTCCCCATTGATTATTCTGTCCTTTTCCATAGGAAACCGAGATCTATAGAAGAAAAAGGCTGCTTAATACCTTGTATTTGATACCAATATCTCTCAGAAACTTTCCGGGGCCATTCGCGATCTCATCTTGTCCCATGCCCGATGACCCGGCCTATGCATCACATTGAAAAGAACTCTAATTTAAAGCCTTCCTTCCACTTCCTTTGTAACCGAGTTATCCATCACATAACAAACAAACGTAGTGAAATTAACACAAAAGGCCATAAATTCGCGGCTCCAGCGCTACCTAACAGTTTTGTTTTGTAACCAATTTCTTGCTTACATATCATACATGCATGCAACAAAAAAAAAATAGGAAAATAGCGCAAATACACCACCTACAACCAACAGCATTTCGTTGCCTACCAATAGCAAGCAAGCACGGCAATTCTCAACCGTTTCATCACTGCTGGCATATAAAAGGGTCTGTTCGAAACAATCACATAACAAACAAACGTAGTGAAATTAACACAAAAGGCCATAAATTCGCGGCTCCAGCGCTACCTAACAGTTTTGTTTTGTAACCAATTTCTTGCTTACATATCATACATGCATGCAACAAAAAAAAAATAGGAAAATAGCGCAAATACACCACCTACAACCAACAGCATTTCGTTGCCTACCAATAGCAAGCAAGCACGGCAATTCTCAACCGTTTCATCACTGCTGGCATATAAAAGGGTCTGTTCGAAACAATCTCCGTAGCTAAGTCGGCGGGAGTGTACGCTTCTAAGGCATATTAATGCTGGCACTAGTTGACTTGTTGAATGAGGTATTGTCATGGCGCTAGTAATCCACGGGTTGGCGAGGGCAACAGCGTTTATGACACCCCAACCCTTCTTAAGCTCCTGCCAAACGATGCAATGAAAGTGCTTTCCGAAAGTGTCAAATCATTGAAAGAACTTTTATGAGTATCCACACGACGCAATGAAAGTGCTTTCAGAAAGCACTTTTTACCTCCACTTTCCGAAAACTTTCAGGAATTACTTTTCGTTTGTCCACACGGTGAAAGGGAAATGAGTTTTTGAAAGTACTTTCTGGCAGCTGTCAAATTAAATTCAAACAGCTGTGAGAGCAAGACAGATGTAGGAGAGCAAACAGCTTGTTGTGTGACTCACACAGTGTGTGAGCAAACAGCTGTGCGTGGAATGGTGATGGTGGAGGCTTTTGTGTTTTCTGTGTTCATATGAAAAATATAACGTGATAATTAATTATTTTAATAATTGTATTTTGTTTATACATATGTATTTTTATAAAGAAAACATATTTACATGCCGGTTCGATCATTTAGACAACACTTGTATCAGCTAGCAACTTTCAGAAAGTAAAACACTTTCAGATGTAACAATTGAAAGTGAAAAGTATTTCTGAAAAGTATTTTTCTCGCAGCTAGACGATGAAAGTTTTTCGTAAGAAAGTAATTGCTGAAATTTCGGAAAACACTTTCAGAAAGTACTTTTTTGGTGGCTACACGAGAAAATTTTACTTTTTCACTTTCTGAAAGTACTTTCATTGCATCGTCTGGCAGAAGCTTTAGGCCCTCGCTCTGGCCGTGGATCAGTGACCAAGATGACCAAGGAGAAATCGTTGTTCACGTCAGCCACACTTCCCCTCAGTATAATAACTGGCCTACAGACGTAGACTGGTACAGCTCCGTCCTTAATTCAGCACCTGCAAGTAGTGTTCAAACATGGGGACGGGGGTGTCCAGCGCACGAGAGCCAGTATACTAACCGGAGCCTCCGCAGTTTCTCCGTAGGTTATGCCCGCAGTCTAAAGGAGTTACGCCAACACCAACACTGTCTCTCCGCTGTCATACGCCTGATACTCAAACCCAACTTCAGTACTAAACTTTACACCAAAATGCCAAAAAAGGAGCACATTTCAAGGAAATAGGATTTTTTTTTTGCAACACAATTTTGTGGCATTGTGTAAAGTTTAAATTTTCTTCACTATTAATTTCCGCATCTTCGTATCAACTCAGTAGAAAAGAAAATAGGTTTAAGCACATGTAATCACAAAACTTGTTCAACATCAAAGGCAATACTCTGATTACTGGGGAAGCTAAAAATATGCACGAAAAATTTCAAAATATGCATGCTAGTATGCCCGAGAAATAGCTGAAATATGCTCGTAAATATGCACGAAAAAAACTCATTATATGCATATATACCTAAAAAATACCGGAAATATGCTCAAAAAATGTATGTATTTCATTTCAAGCTTACATTTTTATTTAAAGAATTTTGAAAAATAATAATAATATAAGAACTGAAACGTACAATTCACATTTTCCCCATTTAAAAAATTTGTTTTTAAATACTATAAAATACTTTAAATTAATTTTAGATTTGCATACATGAGATCTTTTTACAAAGCAAACGAAACTATTCTATTAATGTTGCGCAGGGTTGCATTGAACTATCGTATGTTTTACTATATTTTCCAGTGTGAGTTTTTGGCGGTTTTCCGAGAAAAAGCTCTTGTATGGGAAAACGATTAATATTGACCGTGTAGCATCGAGTATTGATGGATCGCGATTCTGGATCGCAAAATATTTAGAAATTTTGAAATCCGCGATCCGGAACGAAATATTGGCAATAAACGAATTGAAAGTGAAACTGTGAAAAGGACGGAAGTAAAATATTTTAAACCTCACATCGAGAAAAATATGGCAATATTCATATTGAACGTGTAGCACTATTCTGCGATTGATCAGACCATCGCGATTCATATTGACAGTGTAGCGTATGCCTATGTATGTCGATACATATTGCATATTATTGTTCCTTTCAAATTTTCACACTACAGCTGTTTTCTATCAATAACAGGGCATCGGACAGAAGTTTTTTTTACTCTGGGTTTCCTTCGAGGCTATGATCAGCATACAAGAACTTAGTGTTTGTCGTGAAGAATTTTTATAAGGAAAAATGCTCCGTTCCGGGGCCCAGATCAATAGTTAAATAGCCTTGTTTGTATGCATACGCAACTATCTAAATTAACCACAGATAAGATGTTGCCAGCTTAATATTTTTCGATTAAGTGCCAAAATATGCCAAAATAAGCACGAAATGCATTTTGACCGTAAATATGCATTTTAGGTCTAAATATGCATTTGCATATTTTTAGCTTCCCTACTGATTACAAAGGAAATAAAATCAAGCACATCAACTAAAAAAAATGTCAAACGTGGGTAAGCTATTTCCGCTTGCCAACAGCGCCCAGCGCCCATCACCACACCATTCTTAGACTTATGCAAAAAGGGAAATCGACGCGCTGCAACTACAGATTTTTATAAAAATAACCCGTCACGCGCCACAACACACACGTAACATAAATGGGAAGAATGTCGCCAGCAGGTGGAAGAATTGAGTGCTTTGAATATGCTATAGATATACGATATACACACAACTACACATATACACATATACATATGTATCTGAAGTTTATAAAAAGGCAGACAAAGCATACACGATATGTGAAAATGCATATCAAACATGTGACAAGCGTAAAAAAGCGGTTTGAGATGAAAGCAGCGGAAAACAGCCAACAGAAGTGAAATGACGATAAAATAACTTTTTTATTCTATGACAGAGGTTAAAGTAGACATGATAGGGTTGCAGAGATAGCGGAAGATTTTTTTTAAAGTGATATAAAAAATGATAAGCTACAACTTAATTGAAGCACATGTTGCAGCTTAATATACCCAGTTGTGTAGGTAAGTATATGGTGGATCTGGAGTATAACTCGAGTTTGTTTTGATTAACTAACCAAACTAGTATTCGTAGGTGGCAACACTGTCATAAAAGCTTTATATGAAATGATACATAAATGTGCAAGAAAAAATTATATTGAAGATTTCGTACGATTTTAAATGTTTTTAAGTGGCAACTTTGCCAGAAAAATTTTGAGTGTTGCCAATTTTTGAAATAAAAAATGCAAGTGCAAAAAACAAATTTGCAATTTTTCAAAAAATTTAAAAAATAATCGAAGATTTCATATGAGTTTACGTATTTGTAAATGGCAACTCTGTCATAAAAACTCTTAGTGTTGCCAATTTTTGAAATAAAATATTTTTCAATTGCAAATTTGCACCTTTTACATAAATTTCACTTTTTTAAGGTGGCCACACTGTTCTAAAATTTTTTAAACTTGGAAAGATTCGAAATCAAAAACCTGCTTTAAAAAAACATATTTGAGTTTTTTTTTATTTTTATATGTGTTTATAAAACATGGCAACACTTTTGTAAAATGTTCTTAAAAGTTGCAAAGTTTTGAAATCAAAATAAGCCAAATGAATATGTATATGTATATTGTTAATGTGAATATTTTAAGGCTGCCAACGCTGCGAAATTTTGGAATCAAAAAATTTCCATTAAACAAACGAAATTCAATTTTTTTTTTTTTAATTTTAATTTGGATTTATAAAAGGTAACAACGCTCTTTTCTTAAAACTTGCTTTCCTAAAACTTGCTATGTTTTAAATTCAAAAAAATTAAAAAAAAAACTTATTTTTTATGATTAATTTATTGTAAGGCTGGCAACGCTGCGAAATTTTGGAATCAAAAAATTTTCATTAAAAAACTAACGGTTTTTTTTATTTTAATTTAGAATATTAAAAGGTGGCAACACTCTTTAAAATATTATTAAAACTTTCTAAGTTTTAAAATCAAAAAAATTAGAAAACATACTTGAAAAGTTTTTATGATTACTTTATTTTAAGGCTGACAACACTGCGAAGTTTTGAAATCAAAAAATTTTCATTAAAAAAAACTTGAATTTTCTTTTTTTTTAATTTTAATTTGGTTTTTTTCTAAAATATTCCTAAAACTGTTTTGGAATCGAAAACATTAAAAAACTTAATTAAAAATTGTATATGGTTAAAATATTTTAAGGGTGGCAATACTGTTTGAAATTTGCGTATTTAAGAAGTTTTTAAACACTTACAATGTATTTTTGGTTTTCAAAAAGGTGGCAGCACTGTTTTAAAGTTAGACATGAAAAACTTTTTTTCAAAAACAACACTTGAAGAGCAACGCTGAACACTAAACCACAAAAAAAATTTTTTAAATTATGACCATGAATATGATTTTATTTATTTATTTTTATTGTTTTTTTTTGTTTTTCAAAGTGGTAGCACTGTTCTAAAAATTTTTAAATTGCGTACTTTTTGACGAACATTTTTTTAAATGAGGTATTAAAAGATTTTATGATTTTATTTTTTTTTTTTTTGTTTTCCCAATTGGCAACACTTCTAAATTATTTTCATCGATTTTTCAAAGCACAAGCTCAAAAATTTTTTTTTAAATCATTAAGCTGTGTATAGTGTTCATAACCTTTTCTCTTTTTCTGCTGCGATTTTTATTTGTCATACATATGTGGGCGCTGCATAAAATGAAAGCTTAAACTTAACATTCAATAAGCAATAAAAAAGGTGGCTTTACGAGAGAAAGATTTTAGTATAATAAACCTTAGTGCATATATGTACATATGTACATTAGGCCGTCTCGCGTTATAGGGAAGCAAAAATAAAGTGCGCCGTACGCCCCCGCATATGATGTCGTTTGGAAAACATTTCCGGAAAAGTTTTTTATTTTTTTTTTGGACGCCGCTAGATGTCGCTAAAATTTTTTTTCTCATATCTGCGGTATTTATAGTCCAATCTCAGAGTTTAATACACCAATGTCTTTGGCTTGAAAGGACGCCTTATACTATGGAATATTATTAACCCAATGTGCGTCATTGGGGTCACTACCACCCAGTATTTATTTTATACCACCCTAATGCAATTTTTTATGCCTGCATGTTAAACGTAGTCTAAAATCATTAATCTTTTGCAAAAGAATTATTTCGATCGCTTCAGTAGCACCCGAAATAAACCACGTTCAACATTACGTGGAATATATGTTTTTCGCTTCCTTTGGTCCTTTAGGTTTATTTTACAAAGATTTCTTCTGAGGAGACCCCTACTGAAATTTTATGGCGAATAATTTTCTAGAACATTTTAACCCTCTATCACCGCCAAGGGTTATTTTGACCCCCTTTTTTTAGAAAATCAGCAAAATTGTATTTTTAAGGTCGCTAGAGGGTTAAAATGTTCTAGAAAATTATTTGGAATAAAATTTTACTATGGGTCTCCTCAGAAAATTTTTCTGTAAAATTAACCTAAAAGACCAAAGGAACCGACAAACCTATATTCCTCGGGATGTTGAACGTGTTTTATTTCGAGTTCTGCGGAAGCGATCGAAATACTTCTTTTGCAAAAGATTAATGATTTTTGACTACGTTTAACATGCAGACGTAAAAAAGGTACATTAGGGTGGTATAAACTAAGTACTGGGTGGTAGTGACCCCAATGGCGCACATAGGGTTAATAATATTCTACAGTATAAGCCGCCCTTCAAGCCAAAGACATTTCTGTATTAAACTTAGAGATCGGATTATAAATACCGAAGATATGAGAAAAATAAATTTTAGCGACATCTAGCGGCGTCCAAAAAAAAATTAAAAAATTTTCCGGAAATGTTTTCCAAAAAGACATCATATGGGGGGGCGTATGGCGAACTTTATTTTTTGCGATACGGTCTAATGTACATACAAGCACATATAGTTGGCTGTAAATGACCGTACACATACATATGTACGTAAGGCTAAGTATAATAGAAAGCCAAGCGAAGAAGAGGAAAAAATTCTATCGATTCGAATATTAAATAAGCTGACAGCGTCTGAAATTAACAAACTCATCACTTTATTGTTCATTCGCCAATTATGTGCACCTACACCAACACCTACTTTTATTTAATATATTCATACATATGTATATGCATCCAGATGCACACATACATAAAATCTTGCAGTGAATACAGCAAAATCAGTGTGTATCTAATAGTTAACTAGTTAAAAACAAAGAAAAAGTTAAAGCAATTTTTTGTGGGCACTATTTCTGGAGAGCAGTTGGTTGGGTATAAATAAAACACTGTGCAACAGAGTAAGAATATTTATTTAGATATGAAAAGTTATGTATATATATATAAAGAAGCATAACATTGCAGTTAATACCAGCTAAAAATCTTTTTATTTTACCAATTCTATCTTTATTTTCAATAATCTCAGAATCACTTAACTTTAAACGAAAACAACGGGTTAAATTTCATATAAACAAGTAAGGAAGCCTAAGTTCGAGTGGAATCGAACATTAGATACTCAGCTGTATGGTTTCATTGTTTGTTTGCGTTTGATTAAAACACGGTGTATTTTATATAAAGCGAGTGCTGCATAAAGTAGGCGTAGCCACGCCCATTTTCAACATTTTTATCAGTCACCCAACTAAGCATATGATTATTATTCTTTGTGCAAAATTTCATTCCTTTATGACTTCTAATTGCAAAGATGTCACGTTACAAATTCCCAAAGGGTGTTGTAGAAATATCTTTGTTAAAAAGTAGGCGTGGTCATAAACCGATTTGAATAAATTTTTGCGTGTCTATTAGCACAAGTTATAAAAGTGTATAAACCAAGTTTCGTCTTAATGTCTCAATTATTTGTCGAGTTATGGGCTCCGAAATTTCGTATATTCCTTTGTCTAAAAAGAGGCGGTGCCACGCCCATATTCCAAATTTTTATATTTTTTGTTTCCGGTCTATTGTGGAACTCATGCCACAAAATTTGAATGAATTATCTTTATATTTGACAAAGATATCGCTTAAAATATTTTTATTAGGCCCCTTTATAGTTCCCATATATAAAAGTGGGCGTGGTCGCCAACCGATTTCGCTAAAATTTTGAACATGTATTACCACAACTAATAAAAGTGTACACACCAAGTTTCGTCATTATATATAAATTATTCGTCGAGTTATGGGCTCAGAAATCTCTTATATTCCTGCTTCTAAAAAGAGGCGGTGCCACGCCCATTTTACAAAATTCTTATGCTTTTCGTTTTATATCCGCAGTTCAACTCCTGCCATAAAATTTCAATGATATACCTTTATATTTGACAGAGATATCGCTTAAAATGTTTTTATTAGGTCACTTTATAATACCCATATATAAAAGTGGGCGTGGTCGTTAACCGATTTTGGCAATTTTTCGTCCAAACATTTTCCTAAGTAAGTATATCACGCCTACCAAATTTCATCGATATATCTTCAACGGTTTCTGAGTTATGACATATAAAACTTTCAATGTTTGGCCCTTAATAAGTGGGCGTGGCACCGCCCATTTTTCAAAATCTCACCAAATTTCTTCATAAGGGCCTGAGATCCACACGTGGGTGAAATTTTATCACTCTAGCTCTATTAGTGACTGAGATACAAAATTTCCGATTTTTACTATATAGGGGAAGTGGTCCGATTTCGCCCATTTTCAATACCATCCGTTCCAGTCTTGATACCAACTCGCATTCCAAATTTCATCAAAATTTGCGCGAGTTATCGTGCGTACAGACAGACAGACGGACAGACGGACGGACATGGCTCAATCGATTTCTCTTTTCACCCTGATCATTTTGATATATATAAGTCAATATCTATCTCGATTATTTTATGGTGTTACAATCCACCGTTATGTGACTAAAACTATAATACTCTGTGTACTAGTACAGCTGAGTATAAAAACGTATATTTTTATACCTTTCATGAGAATGAAATGGTATCATAACTTATGGCGTTTTCTTTTCTACGAAAAAATGTTGCCCTCCTATATCCAAATTATCGAATTACGTATCCTTACTTTCTATAAAATGGCTGAATTTGTAGATAAGGGTGCTCTCTTACTTAGTTAGAGGTCAATATTTGGTGACAGGACCAGACAAACTTACAAAATGGCTAAGAAAATCAAAAAGGGCAACATTATTTCGAGAAAAGAAAACGCCATGAGTGCCAAAATTTTTTTGTCGAAAGTACCAGAAGGAAGCGTGGGGGACCCACCAAAATATATACCGATATGATCAGAATCACGAGCTGAGTCGATTAAGCCATGTCCGTCTGTCCGTCGGTCCGTCTGTCCGTCCGTCCGTCTGTGTGAACGCAAACTAGTCCCTCAGTTTTTGAGATATTTGAATGAAAATCGAAATACAGGTATGTTGTTATATGCAGCTGATCATTTGTCGGAACCGGCCGAATCGGACCACTATAACATATAGAAAACAACCGATTATTCAGATATACATGAAATTTCTGGATGTAATTTGTGCATAACATCCCCATTTAAACAGCTAAGGACATGAAACTTTGAAGTAGACGTGCCCATTTTGGCCCAAACAAGGTTACCGAAAATTGTCAAGATCGGACCACTATAACATATAGTTCCACAACTTCCGATTATTCAGATATACACATTTTGGTGTATAACTTCTCCATTTTAACAGCTAACGGCCTGAAATTTTGAAGTATTTGTACCCATATGGGCCCAAACAGGATTACCGAAAATTGTCAAGATCGGGCCACTATAACATATAGCTCCCCTACAACCGATTGTTCAGATATGGACATTTTGGTGTATAACTCCTCCATTTTAACAGCTAACGGCGTGAAATTTTGAAGTATTTGTACCCATATGGGCCCAAACGGGATTACCGAAAATTGTCAAGATCGGACCACTATAACATATAGCTCCCATACAACCGATTGTTCAGATATACACATTTTGGTGTATAACTTCTCCATTTTAACAGCTAACGGCCTGAAATTTTGAAGTATTTGTACCCATATGGGCCCAAACAAGGTTAGCGAAAATTGTCAAGATCGAACCACTCTAACATATAGCTCCCATACAACCGATTGTTCAGATGTGGACATTTTGGGGTATAACTTCTCCATTTAAATAGCCCAGACACCATTTTTTCCAATAAATCCTTCCATAAGTAACCAACAGAATTGAAATTATAAATTATACTAAATCAGGCTATGTACATACATAGGTAACTTCCCAGCAGAATTTGAGGTAAGGAGGTGCATATTCAGTAGAATATTCATTATGAAAAATACCCTGAAACTAAGTTCAAAATTCATTGCTGAAAAAATAACTGAACACGCAGTGAAGATATCAGGTGTACTGAAATACATGCTATGGAAGTTCTCCCTGCGTATTCAGGCCTTTTTTCCTACAGAAACTCTCCCTTCTCGTTCAGCAGTTTTTAGGTAGTGGATTTTCGACGCCACCTTTATATAAAAACGAAAGGGAAATTTCAGATTTTAGAACTACATCTCTACTGAATATTCAGTAGGAAATATGTGCTGTTTTCCAACTGATAAATACTGCAGGGTTTTCATTTCCCACTCACACTAAAAAAAAAAAAATTACTCAGATTATGGAAAAATGGGAATGATTCGGCGCTAAAGACATATTTCCATATTTTGATGTACAATTTTCTTTAAAACGTGGTTTTTATTCCTTGATTTGAAGAAAATCGTACATCAAAATATGAAAATATGTCTTTAGCGCCGAATCATTCCCACTTTTCCATAATCTGAGTAAGTTGTTTTTTCAGTGCATGAAAGGTATGAAGTCTTCGGTACGACCGAAGACAGCCGCGCTTTACTTGTTATTTCATTCAAAATTGTCAACGCATAGTTTTATGTAGCTGAGAAAGAAACAGTTTTTTTAAAGTGAGTGATGTACATATACGTATATATGCCCCTTAGAGTCGTTAGAGGGTTAAAGTGTTGCTTAGAAATCATTCAAAGGATCCTTTTCAAACTCAATTTTTCCTATCAAGTTATTGTTAAACGCTACAGAAATAAAAGCAATTGTCGCTTCTTTGAAGAATATATGTAGATATATGGAATTTTAATGTTTTTTAAACCCCTTATCGGCCACCCACATTGATTAGATACTGATTTGGGAATGCAGAGATTGAGACGAAAATTCCTTTAGAACATTAGTTAATTATTTGAAAATGGTATTTAAGAGGTTCCTTAAATACTTACTTTTGGTTTCTTGCTTTTCCGACGGAGTAAATATGTATACGATGTATTGAATACTTTGAGGTTAATTATTCACATTTTAACCCTCTACCGAGTAATTATCCTTATGCACACTAGTAGAGAAAGAAAAATGTATAATTTGACATGCTTTTATGTAACATTTCGGAAATTTGCTTGTGAAAATATAGCAAACAAAACTTTTCGATATATTTTTGAAGAACATATTTTAACCCTTTAACTACTTATACTTTATTAATTTTGAGCAGACTTTTAGAAAGGGTGACAATGACCAGTGTTTTGTAGGACTTTTATTATATTTTTTGTATAAGAATTTCATCTAAATGGCACTGTGCCATTTTAACCCTATAACCACTAATGGTTTATTGCCGAATTTGGTATAAAGTGAAAAAAAAATTTTATGAGACTTTTATTTTTTAAAACTGTAATATTTTAACCCTCTAACACGCACCTATATTAGTTTTATATTAATTTTTGGAAAATGCCATAAAAACGTTGTTTTTTTGTATGAGAAGTTCTTCTAAAACGTTTCTTCGTAAATCTTTTAGCTGTACTGTTTGCATAACTATGTTAACCCTTTATCGACCATTCGAATTGAAACTTGTTGAAGGCTTGAAAGTGCCGTTGCACTGTGCAGTTGAAGGCATGCATACAGATGCCTATGCAAAGTCACACAAAACACACACAGAAACGTTTCCCCATTCTATTCTTGACATTGAATATAGAAATTGGCCAATTTGTGAAGTGTAGAACGACTTGACAGTTGCCAAATACATATGTACATACATATACTCACATTCATATACCCATGTATGTATGTATGTACCTACCCATGTCATATTTTTTGCACACAAATTGCTGACACATTTTGTTCGTAGCCGCACGATGACCTTCAAACAAACGAACGTCAGTCAGTTACAACCATACATAAATACATTTGACTACAAAAATAAACAAACTTGTATGTATGCATGTAGAAATTATAGGCTTGGCTGATCTGGTTTGCAAGACTTAGTCTATGTAAACTGAAACTGTACACACCCTAATGGTATTTGATATTGAACTTGGTCCCAGCAGTATTTGAGGTAAGGAGCTGCATATTCAGTAGAATATTCATTATGAAAAATAGCCTGAAACTAAGTTCAAAATTCATTGCTGAAAAAATAACTGAACACGCAGTGAAGACATCAGGTGTACTGAAATACATGCTATGGAAGTTCTCCCTGCGTATTCAGGCCTTTTTTCCTACAGAAACTCTCCCTTCTCGTTCGGCAGTTTTTAGGTAGTTGATTTTCGACGCCACCTCTATATAAAAACGAAAGGGAAAGTTCAGATATTAGAACTACATCTCTATTGAATATTCAGTAGGAAATATGTGCTGTTTTCCAGCTGATAAATACTGCTGGGGTGGCTCAAACATGCATACATACGTATGTAAATGTACATACATACTTAAGTTGTATATACGCAGCTCATTTATCCTTTGTCAGCTAGTTTTGCCACAGGCTTTAAAATTTGTACGTGCGATGATTGGGTTGTATTTTTTGACATTATTGAGTTTCGAATTTTGCTTTTGGTTTTGCGGCAAACTTCTTTGGTCTCAATAAGGACCGTTGTGGTGCAGTGGGTAGAGTGCTCGCCTGCTGTGTCAGAGGTCTCGGGTTCAAACCACGGTCCGAGCCAAACACCAAAACAATTTTTCAATTAGTAAAAATCCAATTATTGGGTTTTTTAAGAGCAGCGGTCACCTCTCGGCAGTGGGCGGCATACCCTCCGAGAGTATTTCTGCCATGAAAAAGCTTCTCACAAAAAATGCATTCGCCGTTCGGAGCCGGCATAAAACTGTAGGTCCACCCAATTAGTAGGAAAAACAAAAAGGAGCACACCTCGAATTGGGAGAGAAGCTCGGCCATAAAACTCGTCAGAGTTATAATAGCGCCATTGTATTATTATTATAAGGAATGACTATTTTAAAATTATATTAGCTCTAAACATTTTACTGTTTAAAACTTTGTAGTAATTTAGAGTGACTCTCAAACTGTTTTCGACTTAACAAACGAAATTAGGCACTAAGCTTTCCGCCTTAAAGTATGCAACCAAATTCTAAATTAAATCAAAAATTTTTTTGTTGATAAGATGGCCCATAAACAAAACAGATTGTATGAACAAAATAAATGAAATTCTTAAAATAGCAGAAAAAAATTAAATTAAATAAGAAGAAAAACAAAAAGAAGAAGAAAACAAAAACAAAAACAAAATCAAAAACAAGAAAAAAGGTATAAAAATATTTAAATAAATTTATTCTCCTCCACACAAAGAAACTTCTTATCACTTATGTATGTACAATGTACATGCAGCACACAAAATATTTAATTGTCTCGCCTATCTGTCTGCTGCTGTGCGTTAAATCGTAAATAGTAGGTAATCAAGTAACTGGCTTATCTGCGAGTGATTTGGGTTACCTATAGACAATCACTTTAACTTTAGTGAGAGTGAAAGCTGTAAGGTTATCTCAACAACAATTTTAATGTAGATTAAATACATTATTAGCATTTCATATAACTCTTTTATATGTACACATTTGAGTTCCTATATAGATACCTACATTGATGCCTTGTCAAACTATTAAAGGCTAAAAAAATTAATATTTATATCAACATACCTATGCTTAGGAGTATAAATAACAGTGGCAGTTACAAAGGCTAATACGACAAAGAAAAAGAAAGTAGACAGGCAGTTGACGGACAGAGGTGACTGATAAAATAGTTGCCATCAGTGTGGCCAGGTTAGCCTTTTCGAGGCTAGATTTGGCCTTTCTTTTTGTCCTTTAGCCTCATAATTTTCGTTTTAGCTTCGTGGCTTTTTTCTAGCATTTTTTACTCAAATGTTAATTTTACTAATTTGTACAACGAGAACTTGCTCTAATTCATATGAACGTTTTGTACATATGCAACACCATGAATATGTTCTAAATGTAAAGTAATTGTAGCCATGAATGTGTTCTGACCGTAAGCTATTTGTAGCAACCTTGTGAAAATAGGCGTGTTTTAATTATTACACCAAGCTCTGGATCAAGCTAAACTGACTGAAACAATCGGGATCATTGTTATGTAAATGTCAGCAACACATGCACAATGTGTGAACGTGTTAGGTGCTATACATCAAAAAAGCTCTGGTAGCACGGAAGAAAAAATCGAAAAACCGGATCATAAAATTAACAAGAAATGAATGTGGTTCTATCGGGCTCAAGTCGCTGTTGTTGAATTTATATGAACAATTTTTTATGTGGCTCAGGATCAGCGTAATTGAAACACGCTTAATGTTTTGCCCCAGAGCGCACCAGAGTAAAGAAGCTAAACCATCTTCCCGGAGCGGAGCTGGAGCAAAAAATCACTAGCTCCCAGCTCCTTAATACCTACATATAAATATAATGTGCAAGTCAACTCGAAAAACCCCTATAAAACGAACCCGAAAGCAGAAATTAATATTTGCCATCGGATTATTATTATTATTATATTATATTATATTAAAGTATATACTTACTTCCTATGTCAATTTGGTAAGAAAAGCCGGCAAACGGCATCCCTAATCAGTGATAAACACAACAACCAAAAATAGGAGCATTTATTTAAAAAAAAGTCAGTACTAGTCGAGAAAATGTGCCTGATATGTGTTCAAACATGAATAGTTCCTTTAAGTAATGTTTATAGTTTTTATATGCAAATGAACAAAACTTAAATAAATAAAATTTGAATGAATTTCTTAAAAAAAAAAATGCTGACTTCTTTTTAGCTTCTTTTTTTTTTACGCCCTTATTTTACAAAACGCCGTGACTCGTTGCGTCGCAGTCACTCACGTTCACTCACTTTCACCTTCACCTAAAAGTTGGTATTTTATAAGCTTTTACGTTTTTTCGTTCGCTCCGTTGCGTAGTCACGACGATTGTCAAACGCTTTACGTAGCCTATTTACCACTTTTCTGGTTTTCTTCATTTCCTTAGTAATTTTTGGTGTGTTTTTTTTTAATCGAACTGTTTTATTGATTGGTTAACCCTGGAAAATTGGCAGCTTGCAACCCAATAAACATTTTTTTTTTTCATTTTCAATTTGAGGTTCATTTGAGGCACATTTTTAGTATGGGATTTCGGGCTGATTCTCAATTTGATAGATTTCATTTTCTCCAATTTCAAAGTTGGTACGAAAGGGAATGCAATCAATAGATGTATGTATGTATTACATATTTGTACTCTAGTGTACAGAAAAATTGAGGGATAGTGAGAGAGTTTGTGTTATGAGCGCAGAAATGGAATGGAATAAATAGATGTATGTATTAGAGCCCTAGATACCCGGGTATCGAGAAATTCGATCTGATCGTTTTTGTTCAAATGCCCGTACAAACATTCGAGCACTCGAGCTTACAAACAAAAAAATGTGTTGGGAAAAGCAAAAACTACATATAAAAAAAATAATAATAAACAAAAGAAAAAAAAATTCAAAATACCCGAATTGTTCAAATGCCCGTACAAACATACGGGTAATAAACAAACAAACAAACAACTGTTCGAGCATTTGAACAACAATTGTTCGGGCTACACGAAAATGTTAAAAAAAAATCGAGAGCTCTAATATGTACATATCGTCGTACCATACGAAAACTAGCATATTTAAAATTTCTGACGAAAGCTATCAATAAAAAAATTCTGTACGAAAAGTAACAAGTTCGACTTTTGGCTGACGAAAAATAATAAAATCGACTTTTGGCTGACGAAAAATAATAAAATCGACTTTTGGCTGACGAAAAGTATCAGTAATTATATACTGTTTTTACATTGAAATTGTTGTTGTTTAAACAAAATTGATAGTTTTCGTCAGCCAAAAGTCGATTTTGTTATTTTTCGTCGGCCAAAAGTCGAACTTCTTATTTTTCGTCAGCCAAAAGTCGAACTTGTTACTTTTCGTCAGTCACAAAAAAACGTATGTTAGTTTTCGTTTCGTATAGTACGACGATATGTATTACATATTTGTACTCTGATATGATGTTTTTCATTTACCCGTGCGGGTGAATTTCGCCTGTGCCTTTTGTACAGTCATAATATGCATACATATGTACATACATATGAGAAACAAACTATGTTTTTAATAAAGTTTGTGTAACTTCACAAAAAGCAACAAACAAATAAAATAAGAGTAAGAAATACGGAATCATTATTACACACAATCATTTTCAACTATCATAATTTCAACCGTTAAGAGACTGCTCACGTAAAACAACGAACGCTGATTGAAATTTGCAAACATAGTAGGTACAAAATTTCTTCGTTCCTTGAAACCTTGATATGATGAAATTCGTGAAATGGTACAAAATGCGAAACAATTTTTTTTCAAATGTGTTGTAAGTTATTCTAAAACTGATAAACAATGTTTCATGAACACTTGAAAATATGTTTATTTTCAAATTATATACATATATGCTGATTCTCAAATTTAGAAACAATATTTTCGCAACGTTTTAGAATTTCTTTTTCAGTGTTTAATGGGAAGTCAACAAAAATAAAAAAAAGTATTTGTTGACATTGTGTGTAAATACATACATACGTGTTTTGTTTAGTTTGTTTTTTTGAATAAAATATAAATAATTGAATTGAAATTGAAATAAATAAATAAATAAATATATGTACGTGTTATCCAATGTTAAAAAATGCATTTGTGTGTTCGCGTGTGTTCAAGAAGCAAGACAAAAGTTAAAACGTTTTTATTGATAACTTATTATTTAAATCAAATAAAAAATTAGTTCAGCATCATATTCGGGTTCGCGAGATTGAAACGTGTCGATTGATACCCCGTTTTTTTTTTTTTAATTGGCTAATTTTAGCCGTTGCAAATTAAACCATATCAAATGCTCACTCGAACAAAAGGAAGTGACTCTTTTGACAGTTAAAGTGAGCGTTTTCGTCACTTTGCGTTTTATAAAATATCAAAAACGTAACATACTCACCAGAAAACGTAACACATTCACTTCGAGTCACTTACAGTCACTTTCAGTCACCTAAAGAGATACAAAATACGAACACGACAAAAAGTGACTCTGGGTGACTCGTTGCGTCGCGTTGCGTTTTGCAAAATAAGGCCCTTAGTTTCAGCCTTTTCTAACTTTTTTTTTTGTCAATCTAGCCTCGTTTTTCTTCATGACCTGGTTGCCATAGAAAGCATGAAAAAGTGAATTGAGGAATATTTTCTGTTAGTTGGTTTTTCTTGTAATTGGATATGTAACGAGTAAATGACAGCAGGTCAAACACAAATTATACAGACATTGAATATTTTTAGCTCAACTTAGGTTTGATTAACATTTTGGCTTTTCAAGTATTTGAATAAAACAAAATTGACATGTCATAAATTTTGTTGAGAACTAAAAGTTTGACATGTATGTATGTATGTATGGTACTCAGACTCGTGTAATAATAATGACATTATCTTATTGGTAAAATGATACATATACATATAATATATTCATATGATTGACATGCAAGTTAGTTTTTCTTGTTGCTCTTTGGCTAAAAAATATGATTAATTTTGTTATGAAAAACTTACACATTTGCGAGGGTTATCTTACTCTGACACTTCTTATCTAACTATACCTATATCTATCTTAAGCTGGCCACAGACGGCGAACATGATCGCCAACATGCGCGCGCACATGTTCGTCGCCTTTGCCCACTAACGTGCGAACATCTCATTTGTAAATGCGTACTTCAAGTGGGAAGATGGCAATGAATGCGCGGATGATGCTCTTGCTATGAGTAATTTCCAGTGTGATACTCACTTCATCCGCGATGTTTACTTCTCAAGCGTCAACACGAAATGAGGTTTTTGTTGTTGCTTTCAATGCAATGTTCGTGAACCACGCCACTAACGACCAACATGTGCGCGAGCGGTTGGCTAAATATCAAAAAATTTTGATTTTTGCCAACATGTTGGCGAACCACGCCACTAATGCTGTGGTTATGGTACCAATCAACATTGCCAATCAAAATCGGAAACATTTCGTGATTGGTGAGAGGTGGTTATGCTTGCATTGATGATTGGAGCGCACATACACAACATAACACATGATTATTACTGAACACATACACAACATAACACATTATTACCCCCGAAACCTCGACTGCTGGCTGCCTGTTTCACACAGCAGATTTGCTGGATGTGAGAGTCCGAAAATTCTCTCACCGTCGGAGTGCACAACAACAATTTCACGGTGCTCGACCAGCAAAATTGTAAGCATAACCAGGCCCTAACGAGAAAAATGCACCTGATCACGAGCATGTTGGCGAGCATGTTCGTCGTCTGTGGCCAGCTTTAAGTTGAGTTGGCTGCCTTGGCAATTCTAGAAAGCACTTAGGGCGAATTGACCTGTTATGATAAGGCCTATATACTTACATATATTAGGTCGGAGCGGTTTACTAATTTGCACGAAAGTTTAAGATATTTATATACAGCTAGAGATAATTGCGAAAATATGCGATTTTGAGCATTCGGCCTCTAAGCGCGGAAATCAGACTATCACCCTTATTACGGTTATCAAAATCGGTATTACGTATGGTAAAGTCGATAACTTGTGACAACTATCGAAACATATTTGGTATCAGCTAAGTCGACGGTCACTCGTTGCCATTTTCGTCGACGCTGTGTTTAATGGTGACAAGAAGAAAATTTAATATGTATGCATTTTTGTTTTTAAAATTTTATTACGGGAGTGTTAAAATTAGTAGAACTAACATCCGCAGAATATTTCCTGCTAGATTCATTGAAAAATTCCCACTAGTAAAATAAATTCGGCGAGCGCATATACCGAAGCCGACCCAAAGGTTTTCAACAACATTGAGAAGCAATCACCATTAAATTGAATGGCTTGGCACCTCCTTTAAGAGAGATTGAGGAGAAAACTAATTTATTAAATATTTATGTACATATGTACGTACATACATACATATGTATATATTTCAACTAAATTTTTCTTTTATTTCTTAATTACTCGAGCACTTCATTGCAATGTTCATCGCTAAAACTTAATGAATCATATGCAAAATACATTTATAATAAAGAAATAAATTATCAAAATAGCACAAATAAAAAATACGGAAAAAATTGCGCACAGATTGTAAATAAAATCAAACAGCTAGTGCTGAAATTATAGGGATGGTACTTTCGTCATTCGGTTTACCGATAAACAGTCGACGTCGTCTCAATACGCTTAGCTAATACCGATTTTGCGTCGATGTGACGACGACGTGATGTCGACGAAAAGTGACAACTCATCCAATTTTAATTCCGATTTCATATTTGAATTTACTTAGCATAATATTTTGGTTTAATTTGATGTGCATATTGGCCTGGCTAATTTTATGGCGTTTTTTGTCATTTTTTTATTTTCAAAAATCTGTTTTGATTCGTAAAAACCAAATTCCGCAACATTTAAATTAATTTTAGACAAATGTCGTAGAAGAGTGTTCTTCTCACAAAAATGGGAGGAATCCCAATATGAGAGAATCACGATCTACGAAATCGATTAATTTCCCTCCATACAAATCGCCCCAGCCTAATACGTACACTGAGAAAAAAATAAATATATGTAGGGGTCAAAGAAATTCCTTCCCTATAAGGAAGACTAAAACATGTTAAAGGAATTATAAAATAAAGTTGTTTACATGCATTACCACGGTTTCATATACTTGTTTCAAAGAAATTCATACATAAAAATAAGGAAAATTTTCTTAAGCGCCATTCCATTCCCAACTTGGCCTTGTTTTGGTGATTTGATTTCTTTAATTTTGATATATTGAATTCCCATACAAATCACCATCGCAATGAATTTGTTTGAATGTTTTTTCCACTTTTTGGAGAAAATTTACTTAATACAAAGAAAATTTTGTATTGGAACGCGTGTTCAAAATAAGAGAAAATACATATCGTACCCTAAATCCATAAAGTGACTCAACTCAACATTTTTCGAAATGGGTATTTTATTATCAACCGGTACACAGAACATATCTCTAGCGATTGCCAAAGAAATATTTTCAACCGATGTCCCTTTTGACGGAAAAATACCTATTATACGTGGCCTTTTGCAATATACAGACATGCTTGTAGAGAAAAAAAATTAAAGCGTGAATAACGGGTATTCATGAATATTGATGTGTAAACTGTTTCGAAATCGGATATTTATTCCCTTTTCCTTATTCCTTTTTTCCTGGGTTTCTATGGATTAAAAGGCGACTATCGTTTTTATAATTTTTTGTTGTCACTGTGACTGCTATTATTTTGTTTTTTTGTTTGTTTTAGTTTTTGGTTTTTGATTTTTGATTTTTTGATGTTGTTTTGTTTTGTATTGCTCAGAGACATGCAAGATCATCCGAGTCCACGTTTGACCCATATCTGGAGACCCGGCCTAGGGGTCACAATGAAAAGAGCTTCATATCGAAGTCCTGCTCAAAACCTTTCATTTTATACCAACATTGCTCAGAAACATTCAAGGATAATCCGGGTCCTCCTTTTGACCCATATCTGGAGACCCGGCCTAGGGGTCACAATGAAAAGAGCTTCATATCGAAGTCCTGCTCAAAACCTTTCATTTGATACCAACATTGCTCAGAAACATTCAAGGATAATCCGGGTCCTCCTTTTGACCCATATCTGGAGACCCGGCCTAGGGGTCACAATGAAAAGAGCTTCATATCGAAGTCCTGCTCGAAACCTTTCATTTGATACCAACATTGCTCAGAAACATTCAAGGATCATCCGGGTCCTCCTTTTGACCCATATCTGGAGACCCGGCCTAGGGGTCACAATGAAAAGAGCTTCATATCGAAGTCCTGCTCAAAACCTTTCATTTGATACCAATATTACATAGAAAATTAGATAGGTAGATGTAGGTGTGCATATCCATACATTTGCATACAGGTTTAAACAGGTTGGTCCTTTTTATTTTGCCTATTTGTCGCATTGTTGCACAAAACAACAACAACAACAACAAATTCACTTCGCTTCGTTGTTGTTGTTGTTGATATTTGCATTTGCACGGCTATGCATGCAAGCATTTGTAAGTACATGTCTATCTACCTACCTACCACTGACAGTGCCAAGCGATTCACACGGACGCAGCAGTGCACTAACACAAAGGTCATTTACGTTTACGCGTAAACTTTACCTGTTTTTCGAAATCACTCGTAGCTACACACGGTAGGCAGGAAGCGACGATAGGTTGCATGAAAATGTCGAGAAAAAAGGAAAGTGGGGTTGTGTTATGTGATGTTTATAGATGGAACATCCGTTGAAATTAAAATCCGAGCTGCTCCTTTTTCAAGGATATCCACATTTTTTGTTTTTTTTGAAAGGATCAAATATTGAGAAAATCGAAAATTCGCCACCGTCCAAATTTTTCCGATTTCAATACATTATTTGGTCGCTAAGGGATACAAAAAAAGGTATTAAAAAGAAAAATGGACACCTGTAGTGGAAAAATCCAATGTGAACAGGACCTAAAGGATAACCACTGAAATTTAAAATAACACAAAAAGTACCCACCTTAATTTGCGTATAACTCCTAACATGTTAACTCTACGTGAAAATTCCTTATAATAGATTTCATTCAGAATAAATAAAGGAATATTTCTTTGATATACAATTTTGATGTACCTGCAGTGGTTAATGCACTTTGGTCCATCTAAAGTGAAAATTTCAAAAAAGGAACGTTTTTTTTATGGTGCTATTTTAAGTTCAAATATTTTTCTAGTTTATGTAAATATTTTAATCTAATGATCCAATTCTCATTCTTACATATCTATACGTTAATATTAAAAAGAATTAGAGCTGAAATACGCGCTAGCTGTGCACGGTGGGCGGTAAGCAACAATAGGTTGCATGAAAATATCGAAAAAACGATCGCCGGCTAAACACTTACGTAAAATGATATTCTAATATACTTCATAAACACACAGCAAGCGTGAATAAAATCTCCAACATTTTTTTTAAACGAAAATTAGTACCAGCACACAGCTAGGCACATATTCGTTGGGCCATCGTTTTTACGATATTCCCATGCAACCTATTGTTGCTTCCCGCCCACCGTGCACAGCTAGCGCGTATCTCAGCTCTAACTCTTTTTTAGTATTAACGTAGAGATATGTAGGAATGAGAGTTGGATCATTAGATTAAAATATTTACATAAACTAGAAAAATATTTGAACTTAAAATAGCACCATAAAAAAAACGTACTTTTTTTGAAATTTTCACTTTAGATGCACAAAAGTACATTAAGCACTGCAGGTACATCAAAATTGTATATTAAAGAAATATTTCTTTATTTATTCTGAATGCAACATATAATAAGAAATTTTCACGTAGAGTTAACATTTTAGGAGTTATACGCAAATTAAAGTGGGTACTTTTTGTGTTATTTTATATTTTAGTGGTTATCCTTTAGGTCCTGTTCACATTGGATTTTTCCACTACAGGTGTCCTGTTTTCTTTTTAATACCTTTTTTTGTATCCCTTAGCGACCAAATAATGTATTGAAATCGGAAAAATTTGGACGGTGGCGAATATTCGATTTCCTCAATATTTGATCCTTTCAAAAAAAACAAAAAATGTGGATATCCTTGAAAAAGGAGCAGCTCGGATTTTAATTTCAACGGATGTTTCATCTATAAACATCACATAACACAACCCCACTTTCCTTTTTTCTCGACATTTTCATGCAACCTATCGTCGCTTCCTGCCTACCGTGTACAGCAAAGATGTTTACACATCAAAAAGTGTTTTGGCTCTTCTGAAAATTTTAGAATTTTGAGTGGTGTCACTTTATGATTTAGGGTGCGATATGTTTTTGATCGAGAGAAGTGTTTTTTTTTTTTTGAGTGTATATGTACATATGTATATCACTGCTTTAGACCATTTGTACAATTGGCGTGAAATGGTAATTTCTGTGAAAATGCAAACTTCCTACCTTCCATATTCATTTTCTGTCCTATGGAAGCTTGATGAACTAGATTAATTACTATGCAAGGTCTTAATAATCTCAAAGCAAGCAATTGAACAAATTTGCGACGATCAACGATCAACAAGCAAACACGCTACAACATGTTGGTAAACAAATAAATGCAACAACAAAATATTAACAAACTAATACCTACTCTCACGCAAACTTGCATGAGTAGCGCACAGAGAACAAAAATTGTTGAAGTACAGCATGAGATTAAAAAATAAAAGCGAACCATGAAAATGTGCAAAGCAAAGAGCTTAAATACCCACACAGAATGCAATTGACGTGTGCGTGTGAGCGTGCGCTCTCGAGCTTTAAAGGGCTTTTTTTCAAGCGCTAACTAACTGCAAGCAGAAATGCATAAATCGTGCAGAGATTTCCCGCAGTCTGATCACAAATTGCATCAGCTAGTCAAATAGTCACTCATAAAAGCAGGCGATTTTTTCAGTTGCAGGCGAGCGCGCAAACAAATCGAACGTGATCGCCGGTTAAACAGCTTTTGGTAGCTTGCTAAGTAATAAGTAATAAAACAAATATAAAATAAAAATAGCAAATATAACACGTGTCCGACAGCGTGTTTAATATAGATTTTAGTGTCGCCCGCAACGGTTAGGAAAAACCGGTGCTAAATTCGAATGCTCAGCGAAAAGCC
Source organism: Urophora cardui (assembly GCA_960531455.1). NCBI lineage: Eukaryota > Metazoa > Arthropoda > Insecta > Diptera > Tephritidae > Urophora > Urophora cardui. The sequence goes on from OY482673.1 coordinate 129,126,338, forward strand.
AATAAAATATTGCATAACAGCGTTTTGAAGCCAGCATTTTTTAAGTGTGGAAAATTTTGAATTTTTTAATTAGTAGGTAAATTGTATTTGGTTGAATTATTAAGTGATACATAGGTACATACATATGTTTGTATGTATGTATATGTTAAATAAAATAATCGCAATTAAAGAGAGTGCCAAAAACCAACGTAGGTACACGCGAGTGCATGAGTTGCGGAATAATGTTGTTCGCTGCTTCGTGTGCTGTTTTAAACTCGATTTTATTTAACAAACTTACATCTATTTATACTATTTCTAAGTTACTGGCTCACAGGCCAGTTTTCAATGCTACATAATGTACATCACATACATACGTACATTGTATGTATGTAGCTGCGATCGTCTACGATCCTAAATAAATAAATGATTTTCTTCACTATGTTAGTAGACCGTCTGTGGTCCTAAATACATACGTAAACAATTGACGCCGCACTGCCGCTATCTTAATGGCCGGTCGCCTATTGTTCAGAATACATAAGTGACCGTCCTTGGTCCTAAATCTAATTATTTGTTAACATTTCGCACTCACATTTAAATGTTTAAATGTGCATATAAATATGTATGTACATACGATTGTATGTACATATTAACCATTCCATAACTCATGCATTAAAACAAGCTTGAGCTAAGTGAAGATAAAATAAAAAAAATAAAAAAAATAAAAAAAAAAAAAAAACAAATTCCTAGAAACAAAGTGTGAAACTGCTGAATACAAATTATCGTTAAGAAGCTAGAACTGCAGCACACCAGCGTTGCAAGTCTATTTAACATGCATGTCTATTTAACAGGTAAATATTGACAAGGCTAAAAGTTTGTAACAGCAAAATTAATTGCTTTTCATATTTTCCAAAAAAAAATTTTAAAAAAAATTTTTAATAATTACACTACTCGACAAATTTTGATCAATTTTAACCTCCAAAAATTAAATAACACTTTTCTGAAGTGAAAGCTTACGCTGATACCGAATATCATCTCCCTTTTTTTATGGCAGACCCAGTTTTTGAGACATTGATAAAAAATGTGGAAAAAGCCATATATACAAGACATTGCATCACATAAGTGCATCAAAAAGTTTTACTAGACATCGTAGCAATTTAACATCTAGGAAGATCTGGTAGAGGAAGCTCCAGCAAAAATTTTTTGCCATCACACACAAAAATCTGTCAAGTAGTTTGGTTACAATGGCAAAAAGAATAAAAAAAATGGGGAAAAAATCTAATTTTTTTAAAGAAATTTCAGATTTGACTGTCCTAAAATCAGAAAAATTATATGGGGAACAAAAAGTTAGCCACCTTATCCTATAGAGAATTTAAGTGTGAACATTTTAAGACTAATATTACAATAATCGGATGTACCATTTTTTTATACTCAGCTGTACTAGTACACAGAGTATTATAGTTTTAATCACATAACGGTGGATTGTAACAGAATGAAATAATCGAGACAGATATAGACTTATATATATCAAAATGATCAGGGTGAAAAGAGAAATCGATTGAGCCATGTCCGTCCGTCCGTCTGTCCGTCCGTCTGTCCGTCTGTCCGTCCGTCTGTCCGTCTGTCCGTCTGTAAATACTCTAACTCGCGCAAAAATTGAGATATTTTGATGAAATTTGAAATGCAAGTTGGTATCGAGACTGGGACGGTTGGTATTGAAAATGGGCGAAATCGGACCATGACCACGCCCACTTTTCCTATATAGAAAAAATCGGAAATTTGGTATCTCAGTCACTAATATAGCTGGAGCGATGAAATTTTACCCACGTGTTGAACTCACGCCCCTAGGAAGAAATTTGATGAAATTTTGGAAAATGGGCGGTGCCACGCCCACTTATTAAGGGTCAAACATTGAAAGTTTTATATGTCATAACTCAGAAACCGTTGAAGATATAGCGATGAAATTTGGAATGCCTGATGTACTTATTTAGGCAAATGTTTTGACGGAAAATTGTGAAAATCGGTTGACGGCCACGCCCACTTTTATATATGGGAACTATAAAGGGGCCTAATAAAAACATTTTAAGCGATATTTCTGTCAAATATAAAGATATATCATTAAAATTTTATGGCAGGAGTCTAACTACGGACATAAAACAAAAATCACAAAAATTTTGGAAAATGGGCGTGGTACCGCCTCTTTTTAGAAGCTGGAATATACGAGATTTCTGAGCCCATAACTCGACAAATAATTGATATATAATGATGAAACTTGGTGTGTACACTTTTATTACTTGTGGTAATACATGTTGAAAATTTTAGCCAAATCGGTTGACGACCACGCCCACTTTTATATATGGGTATTATAAAGTGGCCTAATAAAAACATTTTAAGCGATATCTTTGTCAAATATAAAGATAATTCATTGAAATTTTGTGGCATGAGTTCTACAATAGATCGGAAACAAAAAATAGAAAAATTTCGGAAAATGGGCGTGGCACCGCCTCTTTTCAGACAAAGGAATCAACGAGATTTCGGAGCCCATAACTCGACAAATAATTGAGATATTATGACGAAACTTGGTTTATACACTTTTATAACTTGTGTTAATAGACACGCAAAAATTTATTGAAATCGGTTTATGACCACGCCTACTTTTTAACAAAGATATTTCTGGAACACCCTTTGGGAATTTGTAACGTGGCATCTTTGTAACTAGAAGTCATAAAGGAATGAAATTTTGTACAAAGAATAATATTCATATGCTTAGTTGGATGGCTGATAGAAATTTTGAAAATGGGCGTGGCTGCGCCCACTTTATGCGGCACTCGATTCATATAAAATACACCGTGTTTCCATCAAACGCAAACAAACAATGAAAGCATACAGCTGAGTATCTAATGTTCGATTCCACTCGAACTTAGGCTTCCTTACTTGTTTTATCTATTTTTATTGAAAGTCCTGAACCAAAAATTTTCCGGTGGAGGTCAATAAAATTTTAAAGGCTTATTACTGGGCTAGAAAGGTGCCGTTCTGGCTTTGGGACACATTGAATTTCCAAAAAAACAAATTTCACTCCACCTTAATGTATATGTACATACATATTGTCAGTTTAATTAGACATTTCTTAGAAGCAGACACAAACTAGACTGTTTTTTTTTTTCTTCTTTAGTACAAGTAAACAAGATGTTTACTAAAGTTTTGAAAACAAGTTAGAAATGAGAAACAGACTGTACTGTTTGTATGTACATATGTATGTATATTCATATAACAAATTACAATTCTAAGTCGGATTGTTAAATAAAATAATCGCAATTAAAGAGAGTGCCAAAAACCAACGTAAGTACACGCGAGTGCATGAGTTGCGGAATAATGTTGTTCGCTGCTTCGTGTGCTGTTTTAAACTCAATTTTATTTGAGAGAGAGACTGTACTGTTTTTTTTCGTTCTTTAGTCCAAATAAACAAGATGTTTGCTAAAATTTTGCAAAATAAAGTGGTTTTCGCATTTTTTTCTTTCTTTCTTTAATGCATGTACAGCAGTTTTTTTTTTTTTTTGTGTGCGCATGTCGTTTTAATTGCCAAAAAGACAACGTACTCAATATTATGCCGTTTTCGTTTCTGGAAAAAATGTTGCCCTGCTTGATTTTCTTAGCCATCCTGTAAGCTTGTGTGGTAATTTCAGCGAATATTGACCTCTAGCTAAATCAGAGGTCATCATTATTTACAAATCCAGCCATTTAAAATGAATACAGGTTACGAAATTTGATAATTGAGATATTAAAGGGTAACATTTTATGCCAGAATCGAAAACGCCATTAATTTTTAAAGCAAATATTTAATTTAAAAACTGAACTGCAAATGTGACTACCCACCAAATAACTACTTTTTCTGTGAATTTTGCTTTTTTTTCACCAAATAAAACACATGTGTTTTTCTTTGGGGGGAAATAAAGTGTACATATGTACATACGTGTACTGTTAATTAACTTTTATTGAAATTATCTCATGAAAACCATTTCAAAGTAGGTGCGAAGCTTACAAGCAAGAGGTACTGCGTTCGATTCCTGGCCCAGAGAAGCATTAAAAATTAAAAATGCTCTTGTAGGTTTGCAAAAAATAGCACTCACATCCAGTGACGTAGCTAGGAAATTTGGCGCCCGGTGCAAACTATCTCTATACCACAAGCAAAAAAATAAATTTTTGATACATTTCTCTACAACCACAAACTAAATAAAAAGCTTGTATCACATCTATAGAAAAATTAATTTTATAATATGGTCAATATTGAATGCCTGCTTTGATTTAAATTAAATTAAATTTAAAATTTTTAACGGTTTTCTAATTACAAGTGAAAAATCATCTAATCCTAGTTTTACATCTGCCGCTTAAGTGGAGCATTTGACACACTTCATGCAAGTGGAGCGATGGACCACTGGCTAACGCGTGTGATAATCAATCTGGCGAGCGCGGGTTCGAATCCTGTCGGTGTCGGGGCAGATGGTAATTTTTTTTAAAATTTTTTTTTACTAATATATTTTTATTTTTTTATTTAATAAAAATTTACAAAAATATTTAAAAAGTAATAAAATAAAAAAAAATTTAAAGTAAGCCTGAGGGATCGGAAAAGCATAATTAGGGGAACATTTCATTTCATACAAGTTAAGATGCAAATGGAAAACTCCTTATATAAAAGCTTCACTAAACATCTGAGAATTGTAGAAATATGCAAACTCGACGGCAATTGAACCAACAAAAAAAAATTTTCATAGAATTTTTGCCACTTCGAAATTGCATACAAATCAAAGTGTGGCTTATAATGGTCACTCAATTCACACCTTCTGAACTGGTTAGAGTCTAACTACAATTGATCTAGTTCATTTTTGACACCTTTTCGCTAGTTCGGAACTAGAAATTTTGCTCACTAGTTATTGGGTTCCTTGCAAAGAACGTACTGGCAATGTCAAGCGATTCACACGGGCACTGCAGCGCACTAACACAAAGGTCGTTTACGCTTTTTTCGAAATCACTCGTACCAAGAATAAAGATGTTTACACATCAAAAAAAAAATAAAAAAAAAAAAATAAAATAAAACTTACACATTATTTGCACTAGTTACATTTGCCATTCTACCATTGTAAACTGGATATTCTGGAGTTCAGCCTGGTGGAAGGAGCGCCCATGTATCTCAGGGAATCAAACCTGGAACGACCGACCCCGCTGGTCGTATAAATGCAACGATAGTGTATGTAAAAAAATGGTTTTATGTTGCGCGTTATTTCGTTTGACGCAATGAATTAAAAAAAATTTTTATTTAATATTTGTTTTCTATAGGGGTATTCGCTATCCCTAGCAAGATAGCAAGATAGCACGGATTGCAAATATCCTAGACCAAAATATGCTACACATCGAGAGCACCCCATTGCAAAGTCGTAGGAAATTTTAAGAAGCAACTTATCTTTTTAGCCAAAGGGACGCGTTCATCACGCACTTTTTAACAAACAAATCATTTTATTTTATTAAATAATAAAATAACATTTTAAGCAAAATTCGAATGCTCAAATTGAAATTGAAATTAGAAATTGACAAATGTCAGCTGACGCAGGGCCGCAATTAATTTCCTACACTTCATAGCAAATAAATATACATAGGTTTTGGTGTAGCATATTTTTGAGGTCTAGCATATTTCTGTGCGCCTGTATTTTGTTGTTGTGCGTTGTAAAACTTTGCAATCCGTGCAATCCGTGCTACGTGCTAGGGTTATGCTACGGATAACGAATACCCCTTATGTAGATCAAAGAACAGCAATAAGATAATGAAATTCTCAATATAATCGAGTCATTAGCTAAGATAGAGTTTGACGGTTTAGAAAATTTCGGGGGATATATTATACACAAAATGCATTTATTACAGTTTGGCGAACAAACTTACAATGAAAGTGTACAAAATTTCACGTACGTTAATCAACTTTCGGCTATATAAACCACATTCCACGTTCATGAACTATTTAGAAAAACTAATAGGGCAGTCAGAAGGAATACTTTTCCGTCAATCCAGCAATCCGTTTAACTGACAACAGAGTAAAATTACATGTATTTGAATGAAGATCGACACGTACTTCAACTTTGCCGTAAGAGATATATGAAATTGAGGTATGTATGTGCCTGTTAAACGGAGCCGCATTGCCGGAAAAGTATTCATTCTGACGGGCCCATAAATTCAGTATTTCTCAAAATTAATGTGACAACATTAAGTTTTGATACAAATTATAAGCACAATTTACTCTCAAACTCAGCCGTGCGGTCATAGTTGAATCAAATAGCGGGAACTAGAGTTACGCCAGAAAATTTGGCTACACTTACGTGTGAGTCCTCTAATATTTGGGAGGCAGTTAGCGACGCGTCGCACAGTGTAACATCCCCATACAAAGTGCGGCCAAAAATAGTAAAAGAGCTCCGATCTCAATAAAATTTCGCACACTGTCTACTTTTAGATAGAAAAGAAAAAATACGAATTTTTTTTTTAAATCGGTCCACAGCCACGCCCCCTATACTAGTGGGCGGAAATTTTAAAACTTGTCCGATTTCGACGAAATTCGGTTTCGGCATTAGTGGCTGCTATAGTAATATAAATCTAAAATTTGAAAAAGATTAGTGAACATCTCCGCCTCCAAATCCACAAATTATTCATACATAGGATTTAGTTTCGAAAAATTCTCCTATAGTTTTTATATGAAGGAATTAATTCTCGCAGTATGTATTTCACAATTTTAACGTCTTCACAGCCTTTTTGGAATTTTTATTATTGTATTTTTAAAATTATTTGAAAAAAGTAACTAGTTACTGTTTATGAGAGCGGAGGGAATTTCCTATATTTCGATGTCAAATCCAAGGATATGCGTCCTTAAATGACTTAGATAGAGCGTATTGTAGCAGGGCATATTATTCATTATTCAAATGGTATAATTTCGGTTCAACTTTGGGCACCCTGTACGGCTAAACGAAACGGAACTCACAAAATTTTATATGGACTTTGTTTTGTCCTATAAGATATCTGTTGATTGCAGTTAAAAATTATAAATGTATCACTACTTTAATTTCGATTTTATTTTTGGCCGCGACGTTACACTGTGCGTCGTCGTCAATTTTAGCCCAACTGAGATACACTGACCAAGGTAGGCGTTAGGTGTCCTATTTTGTTCTGGTTGTTGAATGAAGACTTTATGTCTAACCACCCTCCTACGAAGTATTGCCTGTCCAGTGGTTCCGTAGGAATGGCTTTGGGCGGGAGTAGCTTAGGTTTAGCGGGTTAAAGTCTCGCACTTTTCTGCTTTCAATGCTTCCCCTACTATAAAAACAAAAAAAAAAACCTAGAAGAAAAAATTTTAAAACGGTTTTTTTGGACAGAACTTTTTTCAGAATTTGGTACCTTAGCAGAAAAATTAAAGAGAGTAAAATCATGTATAAAGGTAAAAAAAATGAGGAAAATTACAACTTAATTAAATATGAACAATAAAAACGAAAAAATTTAAAACAAATTCAAAAATGACTTAACTGCAATTTTCTCTGAGTGCTTTTTAAATAAAGACAAGTAAGGAAGCCTAAGTTCGAGTGGAATCGAACATTAGATACTCTGCTGTATGCTTTCATTGTTTGATTGCGTTTGATGTAAACACGGTGTACTTTATATAAAGCGAGTGCTGCATAAAGTGGGCGTAGCCACGTCCATTTTCAACATTTTTATCAGTCATCCAACTAAGCATATGAATATTATTCTTTGTGCAACATTTCATTCCTTTGTGTCTTCTAGTCACAAAGATGTCACATTGCAAATTCCCAAAGGGTTTTCCAGAAATATCTTTGTTAAAAAGTAGGCGTGGTCACAAACCGATTTGAATAAATTTTTGCATGTCTATTAACACAAGTCATAAAAGTGTATAAACAGAGTTTCGTCATAATATCTCAATTATTTCCCGAGTTATAGGCTAAGAAATCTCTAAAAAAGAGGCGGTGCCACGCCCATTTTCCAAAATTTTTCTATTATTTGTTTCCGGTTTATTGTGGAAGTCATGCCACAAAATTTCAATGAATTATCTTTATATTTGATAAAGATATCGCTTAAAATGTTTTTATTATGCCCCTTTATAGTTCTCATATATAAAAGTGGGCGTGGTCGTCAACCGATTTCGCTAAAATTTTCAACATGTATTACCACAAGTAATAAAAGTGTACACACCAAGCTTCGTCATTATATATCAATTATTTGTCGAGTTATGGGCTCAGAAATCTCGTATATACCTGCTTCTAAAAAGAGGCGGCGCCACGCCCATTTTCCAAACTTTTTGTGTTTTTCGTTTTATGTCCGCAGTTGGACTCCTGCCATAAAATTTCAATAATATATCTTTATATTTGACAGAGATAAAGCTTAAAATGCTTTTATTGGGACACTTTATAATACACATATATAAAATTGGGCGTGGTCGTCAACTGATTTTGGCAATTTTTAGTCCAAACATTTGCCTAAGTAATTATATCACGCATACCAAATTTTATCGATATATCTTCAACGGTTTCTGAGTTATGACTAATAAAACTCAAATGTTTGCCCTTTAATAAGTGGGCGTGGCACCGCCCATTTTCCAAAATTTTTTAGTATTCTGTTTTATGTCCATAGTTGGACTCATGCGACAAAATTTCAATGATAGATCTTTATATTTGACAGAGATATAGCTTAAAATGTTTTTATTGGGACACTTTATAATACACATATATAAAAGTGGGTGTGGCCGTCAACCGATTTTAACTATTTTCCGTCCAAATGTTTGGCTAAGTAAGTAAATCACGCATACCACATTTCATCGATATATCTTAAATGGTTTCTGAGCTATGACATATAAAACTTTCCATGTTTGACCCTTAATAAGTGGGCGTGGCACCGCCCATTTTCCAAAGTTTCATCAAATTTCTTCATAGGGTAAAATTTCGTTGCTCCAGCTATATTAGTGACTGAGATACCAAATTTCCGATTTTTTCTATATAGGAAAAGTGGGCGTGGTCATGGTCCGATTTCGCCCATTTTCAATACCAACCGTCCCAGTCTCGATACCAACTTGCATTCCAAATTTCATCAAAATATCTCAATTTTTGCGCGAGTTAGAGTGTTTACAGACGGCCGGACGGACAGACGGACGGACGGACGGACGGACATGGCTCAATCGATTTCTCTTTTCACCCTGATCATTTTGATATATATAAGTCTATATCTATCTCGATTATTTTATTCTGTTACAATCCACCGTTATGTGATTAAAACTATAATACTATGTGTACTAGTACAGCTGAGTATAAAAAAGAGGCTTAAAGTATATATCGTATAGAAATATGCCGTTAGAAAACATATATGTAGTAAAATTGCACAAGCTTTAATTTCGTAGAATACTTTAACCCGCTAAAACCTCCACGAAAATGTGGTTTTAACCCCTTTTTTAGAAAGTCTAAAAAAAATTATATTTTGAATGTCTATAGCGGGTTAAAATGTTCTAGAAAATTATTCGCCAAAGAACCTAAGACTTTGAAGAAAATGTTCTTCTCTGTTCTTTATTAAAAAAAAAAATCTAATCTTTCTAAATATTTTCAGTTTCTCTTTCTGTCTTTTGATTCCCAAAATACCCAAATTTTCAAAAAAAAAAATCTAAGTACGCATTCAAAAAATAAGTCGGGCATCGCTATACTCCAAAATTGACATACGATCAGACTTCAAAAATCTGCGTTTTAATCAAAATGACAGCGTCACAATGACAATGAAACTATATTCTCTCTTTATACCATGATTTATGTACATATTTGTTTATTATTTTAAAATAGTTACTTATAAATCAATGATAGTAATAAAACCTTTAGAAAAAGTTTATGAATAATGTGCAGTATAACGGCTTTATAAAGTTTAAATCAGTTTTTGCTATTGACTGTTAATGTGTTATTGATTTTTTTTATCAATACGGCTTGTAGTAGAAGATTCTGGTGCATCGGCTTCATCGGCTTCAATGCCGTATATCTCAATTTCAAAATTGATGGGCTTCCCCCTTCCAGATTTCAGTTTTAGCTTTAGATGAAAGAAATCCACTCCTCCACTAACACGCGTTACGCAACAGTCACAATACTCGCGGGTGAGGTCCTTGGCTTGCCAATAAGTGATTTTGAAATTATTTCTTTGCCCCTGTTTTGAATGAAATATGTATGTATCTAAATTATTTGATTCGATATAACTGAGTCAAAAATAATTTAGCTTAAAAGACAGAAAATTTTTAAATTATGTATGTAATTTTTACAGCGATAATATAAGTGATAGCCTTGGCTTTCCACCAATAATTAATTTAAAACAAATATGTATGTACATATTTCAAGCAAACTTACTGGTTCAGGGAACACAAAGGTTGCTTCTTTACCATGCAAACGGCTTTGTTTTACAAAAACTGTCGTTTCATTGATACGCTTAGAGGGGTCGGTCGTTTGAGGTTTCCTTCCTTGATGTACAGGGGCGCTCCTATCATCAGGAAGAACTCCAGGATATCCAGTCAGCAATGGTAGAATAGCAAATGTAACTAGTGCAAATAATGCGTAAGTTTTCATTTTTTTTTTAAGATTTTTAAAATTCAAATGGCAGTCGATTTTAAAACCGTAAACTTTGAATTAGTACTAGCCTGTTTGAGGAGATATGGCTGCTATATATATTGTGCCAACCAGCATTGCCGCTTTGGTTAGTTTTCACCAAAATTGGTAATTTTCTTTTCTCTAAAACGATTTTGGTATTTTGGTAATTTTTTTTTCCTGTTTGGTAATTTTTTCCATGTTTTGGCCTAATACATATCACAATCCGAAGAATCGGTAAAGTATTAATACTGAAAATAAAACATATCTTATGTTTTATCTATATATATAAAAATAAGTCGTGGTTTGTTCGGTCCCTTAAAACTTGAAAACCACTGGATTAAACTGAATACTTCTGCAAGTTTGTTCTTAATTACCTCGAATCGGTTTTAGGCTAAAAAAAAGTTGAAAATATTGAGGGGACGTGTCACCTCCCATACAAATTTAATATTTCCTGCTGAATATCTCTGGAAGTGTTTACGGTAGTACCCTGGAAATTGGTACGGCGATAAACAATAACTGTACCATACTTACGAGAAAAAATGGGAGCTATGACAGAATATATACTTACAGCATTTTATTTTATGTAGTTATTTTAAGTCCGATAAAACAAGTAAGGAAGCCCAAGTTCGAGTGGAATCGAACATTAGATACTCAGCTGTATGCTTTCACTGTTTGCTTGCGTTTGATGGAAACACGGTGTACTGTATATAAAGCGAGTGCTGCATAAAGTGGGCATAGCCACCCCCATTTTCAAAATTTGTATCAGTCATCCAACCAAGCATATGAATATTATTGTTTGTGCAAAATTTCATTCCTTTATGACTTCTAGTTACAAAGATGTCACGTTACAAATTCCCAAAGGGTGTTCCAGAAATATCTTTGTTAAAAGTAGGCGTGGTCATAAACCGATTTCAATAAATTTTTGCGTGTCTATTGGCACAAGTTATAAAAGTGTATAAACCAAGTTTCGTCTAATATCTCAATTATTTGTTGAGTTATGGGCTCCGAAATCTCGTAGATTCCTTTGGCTAAAAAGAGGCGGTGCCACGCCCATTTTCCAAAATTTGTTTGATTTTCGTTTTCTGTCCGTAGGTGGACTCCTGCCATAAAATTTCAATGAGATATCTTTATATTTGACAGAGATATCGCATAAAATGTTTTTAATAGGTCACTTTATAATACACATATATAAAAGTGGGCGTGGCCGTCAACCGATTTTGACAATTTTCCCTCCAAACGTTTGCCTAAGTAATTAAATCACGCATACCAAATTTCATCGATATATCTGCTACGGTTTCTGAGTTATAGCTTATAAAACTTTCAATGTTTGCCCCTTAATAAGTGGGCGTGGCACCGCCCATTTTCCAAAATTTCATCAAATTTCTTCATAAGGGCCTGATCTCAATACGTGGGTAAAATTTCATCGCTCCAGCTTTATTAGTGGCTGAGATACCAAATTTCCGATTTTTTCTATATAGGAAAAGTGGGCGTGGTCATGGTACGATTTCGCCCAATTTCAATACCAACCGTCCCAGTCTCGATACCAACTTGCATTCCAAATTTCATCAAACTATCTCAATTTTTGCCCGAGTTAGAGTGTTTACAGACGGACGGACGGACAGACGGACAGACGGACAGACGGACGGACATGGCTCAATCGATTTCTCTTTTCACCCTGATCATTTTGATATATATAAGTCTATATCTATCTCGATTATTTCATTCTCTTACAATCCACCGTTATGTGATTAAAACTATAATACTCTGTGTACTAGTATAGCTGAGTATAAAAACGGGTTGATTTTAAAAGAACATATTTTAAACTTTTATCAAATGTAACTCCTGAAAAAGTTCTGTCTATATCAGATGCCTCAATCTATCCGCTACTTATAAAATTTTCTTCTCTATACGAGTGCGATGTTGAAACCATTATTAGTCAATTGAAGTTATTGCGTTTACCCAAAGATACATATTTGATTGATATAAATAATTTTTGTGTAAAAATAAGTAAAATCAAAAATGTTTGAGTGTACTGGCTTGTAAAGAACTTTCTGATTTTGTGTTTAACCTGTTAACACTGCCACATAGTTCTACGGCTGCTTTAAGAAAATTTTCTGAATTAGCTTTGATAAAAAATGCATACAGAAAGAAATTTAATATTCAGAGAATAAATAATACTAGGAGTGCCCACTACTGTCGAAAATCGACAGTTTTCTAGTAGTTTAGCTATTCCAGAACGCAAAAATATTTTTAACTTTATGATATTTTTTATTCAAATTTATCTTTATTTGATTCAAAACACGCTTTTAGTTCAAACACACAACCCTTTTCCATTTTTAATTAATTAAAGGTTTTCATACAAAATTCTTTTTTTACCTTAGTGTGGATGGCACTGGTTTTTTTTTTTTAGTTTTAGTTTGGACACACCCCATGTATGACGCCTAAAAGCAGACAACAAAAAATGTTATAAGTATTATTATAGGTAAAGTTGTGTTTTGCAATAACAATAACACAGAAATTTTCCAACGGCGATTGTGCACGTATTTTCCAACCGATTTTAATGAAAATCAAAACGGACCTATTCTAGAGAATTCCCTTTCTAATGACGGTCTAATTTTTAAAATCGGTTCAGTAGAATCGCCAAAAGGTCGCGGACAAAATTCATGTTAGCGTATTAATCTATAGATGTAGAATGTAGATTATGCTTGCTAACGAAATGTTACCGGCAGAAAAAGGTCGGTATATTTGGTATCCTCATGATTAATTTTTAACTGTATTAAATTGAACTGGTATAGATTTAAACATAACACTTTGCGAATTCTACCAAAATGGCATATCAGAAAACTAATGCTAAGCAAGAAAATTTGAAGAAAATGTCCAACTTTTACTTATGAAGTATAGTTAGTTAAATAGTTTTATATAAAATATGCCAAATCTTAAACTTACCCAATAAATTTAACAAAATTTAAAACTTATTGTGATTTTTATTATTTATTTAAAAAGAAAAATGGTAGTTTTTTGGTAATTTCTTTTTAAGTTTTGTTAAATTTTTTATTTTGGCTGTGGCAACACTGGTGCCACTGATATACTATGTGTGTATGTATGCGGAATGAGTATAATAGCCCAGTTAGTCGAGAACGTGTGGTCCGCTCGCTGACGCAAACGCCCGTATGCAATTTTTAGGATTTTTTGAGCCCGTAGCAATCAGCTGTTTTACTCATACATATTTACATATATATATAGTTTGTTTACATTTTGGCAGGGTTGCCGTTTAGTCATTTTTGAACAAACAAGATTTTTACTAATCTTCAAAGTGTTATGCGGATTACTCTTCAATACACAACTGTGCATTATTTGCCGAATGACAAGAAAATACTACTTTAATCGTTTTTAAAGTTGTCGTTGACGACTTTTTTTTATTAATTTAGTTACTTTTTTACGGCTTAGTTGGTAATTAAAACACATTTTTCTTGTAATTTTGTTGCTGCCCAATATATTTCCATCACACCTTGGTGATAGTTATCAAGGACTAAAACATAAAATAACAAAAAACACAGTCATAACATTAAATTTACAATTGGAAATCCATAAAAAATGATATTGGAAAGCAACAAGATTCTCACAAAAATCTGTGTTTAAATAAGAAATCTGTACTGAGTTTCTGTATCTTTTCTAGTATAAATAGGTGGCGACAAAGTGTGGATCGTATTAGTGTGACATCACTTTAGTTGATTTTGTTACAGAAACTCAGATTTATTGTGGGAATTTATAACTTTTTAATGTAGAAAAATTGCAGAAGAAGACTACCAAGAGTGATCAATTAAGAAAATACCGCCACTATTGTGCATAAATACAATTTTTGCTTTAATTTTCAGTAATATCTTCATTTATTAGGAGTGTTCAATATCTCAAAATTTTTTATATATTTTTACGAATAGTTACGAATTTATGTTCAATAACCTAAAAAATTCGCAAAAGAGAGCCAAATTGAGAGAGTAAGACCTCGAGAGAGTTGATAAACGCTGCAAGTAAAATTTTCACTTGCAACTACTAGCAGCTTTAAAAAAATAGAAGTGTCAAAAATATATGATCAAAAAATTTCAATTGGAAATATACAAACATTTTAAACGCAAATTTCTAATTGTGTACTAGATAAGTTAGCGAATCTTGATGATGTTCTGGAATAGCCAAAGTAGAATTTTGTTTTCCTAATTCAGTTATTTCCATTCATTTCAAATTTCAAAAATTTCAATTACAACCTAACCTAAAAATCAAACTGTCAAAACAGCGTATCAGCTGTTTTCTTGCGAATGTTTACGATTTTGTGTTCAATTACTTTGGTTGATAATTTTCTCTTTTTCTCGTTTTTACTCTTAATTTGACATTGACGCTCTTTTTGCAAGTACTTGCAAGTAAAGTTGTTGAACAAAGCTATTATCTTGTTATTAATTTATATATATATATATTTACATTTTGTTTGGGATTTAAAAAAAAATTATAAACGTTTTCTTTCCTTTCTTTTTAAAAATTAAAGTAATAATAAATGGTTCGTTTAAGTAGACATACTATTTTTTCCATGTGAACACATATATGTATATTCGATAACATTTTACAATCTTGTTGAGTTAGTTGTATAATGCTGTGAAAATTACTGTTTAAATATTTAATAACTAAAAATGTTCAACTGGCAACCCTTCTACCTTGAAACCATGCGAGCGATCAGCTGACACGTTTTTACGTAAAAAATCAAAATGATTTTGATTTCTGCGGTACGGGCTTCTGCGTTGTACGTCGTTGAATAATCGGTTACATACAAATCCCATTAAATAGGTTGGATCAGCTGACACGGTACACGGGTTTACGTTCTCGACTAACTGGGCTATAATAACAAAAAAAAAACTAGATTAACGCAAATATACATATCGCATGCTTTATTCTATAGGGATTTAACTGAAATTTTCGATTTCTGAGATTTTGCCATATATTTCAATAACTGGGCCATGCCTTTGAGTTTAGTATTATAAAATACTCAAAAAGATAAAAATTGCGCGGAAATAGAAGCGATCTTGTAGTTAGCCGTAGAAGTAAACTCTTTGAAATTATAAAAGTTTGTTTGCGTTTTCCCAAAAAAAAAAATTTTTTTTTAGTTAAATCCCTATTGAATGAAACGTGCTCCGATCGGTAGGTAGCTTTATATTAGGGGTATTCGCTATCCCTAGCAAGATAGCAAGATAGCACGGATTGCAAATATCCTAGACCAAAATATGCTACACATCGAGAGCACCCCATTGCACAGTCATAGGAAATTTTAAGAAGCAGCTTTTCTTTTTAGCCAATGGGACGCGTTTATCACTCACTTTTTAATAAATAAATCATTTTATTTTAGTAAATTTAATAAATACACATAAAAAATAACATTTTAAGCAAAATTCGAATGCTCAAATTGAAATTGAAATTAGCAATTGGCAAATGTCAGCTGACGCAGGGTCGCAATTAATTTCCTACACTTCATAGCAAATGAATATACATAGGTTTTGGTGTAGCATATTTTTGAGGTCTAGCATATTTTTGTGCGCCTGTATTTTGTTGTTGTGCGTTATAAAACTTTGCAATCCGTGCAATCCGTGCAATCCGTGCTACGTGCTAGGGTTATGCTATGGATAGCGAATACCCCTATTGTTTCAAAAAGCCAAAATATAAAATTTTGTAGAGATCGGACATTATACACGCCCACCAGACATAAAAGTGTTTAAAGAAAAATGGCAAATGAACCCTGATTTCAAAAATTGGTCTTATTTGCGTCGCATTCGGCATAAAAATGCTTACTGTTGTATACCGAATAAACCACTAAATGTTCGACAGTAAATTTTTTTTATATTTCGAAGAAATATTTTTACCCGGTTGCTGAAAATACAAATTTAAGTAAAAATTGAGAATACATATTATATACATATCTATACCTAAAGCGTTACTTTATCGTCACAAGATAAAAATTTCCCACTTTTTTGTAAACAATCTGCTTTATTTAACTCATGGACCTAAAGAAACATGCTAATTTTATGTTGGGAAGTTTATAATACCACAAAAAGCTATATTGTATATGCTTCCTAAGTCAAACTAAAAAATTAACCTCCCTTTATCTAAAATTTCTCTTTTTCGTTCACTTTTAACTCATGAAGGCTTTAATTCATTTTCTTATTTAAAATTTACAAGATTTGCAACATATTTAAGAGAGTATTTAAATGGCAGTTCTTTGCATAAGAAGAACCACGCGCCACATACTTCGCCAACCGTAATAGATGGTATCACTGTAAAGAGCAAAAAGTGTAAGTGGCGCACTTCGGCGTACATTCTCACTAGTCTCATTTTAAAGCTTACATTACCTGTGACAAAATATTAAAAAATTGCCGATCAGTTATGATCAGTATTTTTTTTTTTTCTTCCAAATTTTCAAATTGCGATAAAACGCGCTAAATTTTTGACACTTTTTAAAAGTAATGGTACTCACCATTTGATGGATAAATCAGTAAAAAAAATAGGTGCGCCATATAGTAAAAACTACAAAGTATATAAAAAAACTCACTTGGGAAATTCAGACTCACAAACAAGCTGTAAACTTCAATTGGTTTCTGGTGCCATTTTTGATGAAAAAACCTGGTAAAACCATAATTTTTCGAAATTCTAAGTTTGAGCAAGACCTGCTAAAAGTGGGCAAATCTAAAACGAAAAATATTGTTGAAAATGCCTGAATGGATGCATTGGCTATCGTTTGGCATTAAATTAAAAACAAAAATGCCACCAACACTTCGTGACATTGTGCGCCGTCTTCATCTTTTACCCACATTTAGTGTTTTGTGCCGACTGTGCATGGTAGATTTATGTATTTCTGTAGGATGCTTTTTCATAAGAAATCTACACTAGAATGGCTTACCGCCTACACTGCTGGGATGTGAGTGCTAAGTATTTTTTGCAAACCTACAAGAGAATTTTTAATGTTTGTCTGGGCATCGAACGCAGTACCTCTTGCTTGTAAGCTTCGCACCTACTTTCAAATGGTTTTCATGAGATACATAATTTCAATAAAATTTAGTTAACAGTACACGTATGTATGTACGCTTTATTTCCCCCCCTCCCCCCCCCCACCCACCCAAAGAAAAACACATGTGCTTTATTTGCTAAAAAAAAAAAAGCAAAATTCGAAGAAAAAAGTTGTTATTTGGTAGATAGTCGCATTTCATTTTTGCAGTTCAGTTTTTAAATTAAATATTTGTTTTAAAAACTAATATTGAGTACGTTGTCTTTTTGGCAATCAAAACGACATGTGCACACCAAAAAAATATTTATGTACATACGTATATACATCAGCGTTGCCGTTTTAAATTCTTGAGATTACCCAACAAAATATTCAAATTACCCATAATTGCCCAAAATTCCCCATACAAATTTTCAAATTACACTACCCGACAAAATTTCAAAAATTTTGATATCCTCGACATTTTATACATCTTGTATTTAACTTATTTTTTGCATAAAAACAAATCTTTTGTCCGCCATAATTCCGTCACTTTAACGTCGATTTTATGTGGAATTGGAAAGGGTATTTCATCCTCTCAAAATGAAATGAAATAACATAAAACTCAAGACGGTAATGTCGGAGATATTGACAGATTAGTAATCCTCCTTTTCTTCTTAGCGCGAAAACTGAAATTTCAAAATATCTCTAAAACTGTTCTACTTTTGAACCAGCGTTCGAAATTAAACACTACGATAACATTCAATAAGGTAGCGCAGCGTTCATGCGACAACGATATACACAAACACAACCCCTAACAAACCTAACGGTACTTGTAGTGTTTGCGTTTAAGTTTGTGAAAATGAACACAAACAGAACACTACGCGTAGTGTAGCTGGTGGAAGTACGCTAAGTGGAAATGAACCCTACTTAGCGTTCTTTTATTATAGCGTTCAGTTAGTGTTCTTTTTTAAATTTTGCAAATTTAGTTGTGCAAATCGGCGTTTCATGTATGTATACATATTTTATATGTATGTATGTATATACTAACGTATGTTTTTCATTAATGGATGCACATATGTACATATGTATGTATGTATGTATGTATATATTTTCTTTAATAAAAGACTTGTAAAAATTATCTTGGTTAAAATATTTATGTAATATGGGAATTTTTAAGCCTAGATTTGGAAAATTATTTAAAATATCTATAATTTCAAAAAATTAAATTTTATAACATACGACGGCTGTGACCTGCTTGGGTACCCATATATCGCTAGCTTAGAGTGCAAATTGTGTAAGTCCTTTTTTCAAACTTTGTAGGAGAGACAAAAAACAAAAAATAAAAAAATTTCAAAATGAAAAAAAAAATTTCTGTTCATATAAAAATTTTTGGACTTACACAATTTTCTTCCCTTTTTGGACTTACACAATTTGCGTATCACTGAATAACAACGAGTAGAAATATGACAAGTATCAGAGACTTGTTTAGCGTGGTGCGTATTTGATTTTTCTAGCTTTCTACACTTAAAAACACTTTTTCATAAAAATGGACTTACACAGTTTGCACTCTAAGCTAGCGATATACATATGTATGTATATGAGGTAGGAATAGTTTTTAGTGTGTTAGGGTGGAAAATTTTTAAGTGTTGCTCTAAAATTGGTGAATGTAATTTTAAAATTTTTTTGCACTCTTAATAGGCATACAATATATTATTTTTAGGACGCGGCATGTTGTTTTAGATGCAGTCGAGCAAATAATAGAAAACTAACTAATTGCATGTTGTACTTCTTGCACATTTCCTCGCAAATTTGGTAGATTTTTTTCAAGTATTTTTTTCGTCCTGAGTGGCAAAGAGTAAAGGCCAAGTTAGATGCAAATGAATATATGTACATACATATATATGTATGTATATTTACATAGTGGGAGATCGCAGAGCATTTGTGCAACATTCATAGACATATAGATACCCTACAAAGAAATTCACATTAATCGGGGATGCTTTCGGGATCACGCGCAATGTAGCATGCGACTATTCTTAATTTTATCTAAATGACGTTGTTCATAATTAATAATTTTTAATAAATTGTATGTGTGTATAATCATTTATACGTATGTATACATATGCCCATATTTAACTCTCCGTCAGACACTTATTTCGATTGTCACATTCGGTACACTTGGGTCTGGCTGGACCCACATACAAATTGTATGAAAATGTAAGTGTGTGTGCGTGTGATGTTGAAGAACTTCCAAAGTATCCAACCGATTTTTATGAAATTTCCACAGTGGGTTCATGTGGTCTCTCCGCATAAAATGTGGTTTGAAAAAGTGGGCGCTTCCCGGAATATTGGCCCAAATGTGGACTCGAATGGCCCCGGAATGTACTTGGCCAATATTGGTATCAAATGAAAGGTGCTAATCAGGGCTTGAATATAGAGTTATTTTTATTGGGATATCTAAGCTGGGTCAAAACATGTATTCGTTGGCCTCGAAATGATTGTAAGCGATAGTAATAGAGATATGAATAGTGACATATGTAGATAGAGAGAGGCATGTTTGTCGCAGCGACATGGCCCGGAATGTTTTGTGAATTTACGCGTAAATATAGGAATTTTGTACAGCATTTCTCAATGTTAGCTTATTTATATTATTATATTCAAGTATTTACTAAGCTTTTTCAACATCCTCAGCAGCCCCCTCACGTCCCAAATCATTAGCTAATGCAGCTGCTCATAAAATTCACTATCAAAGTTCCTTCTATGTGGCCTAGAATCGTACATCAAATAAATTTCATGACTCAAAATTTTCTTGGTAAAAATACGATTGCAATCCTTCACATTAGGTAAAAATATATACGAAATATATATAGGTATACCCTTCCCGCTTCGCTGCGCTAAACCTCCTTCCCTCTGTCTACATAGGGGTACACATGTATTGTTATCTCTACCCCTAAAAAAATATATATATATGTATATTTTGGGGCCCCGGATCCACGTTTTGATCTATATCTTGTGAACCGGGTTAGAAAACCCAATAAAAATAAATCTATTTTCAAGCCCTGATTAGCACCTTTCATTTGATGCCAATATTGCCCAAGTACATTCCGGGGATATTCGGGTCCACATTTGGGCCGAAATTCCAGGAAGTGTCCAATTTTTCAAACCACATCTTATGCAAAGAGACCACATGAACCCAATATGAAAATTTCATAAAAATCTATTGGATACTTTGGAAGTTCTTAAGCAAAACACGTACACACACTTTCATTTTCATACAATTTGTATGTGGGTCCAGCCAGACCCAAGTGTACCGAATGTGATGTGTTAGTCAACATATCGGTATAACTAGCTTAGTATATGAGATACCAACCTACCTTTTTTACAGGTCTTTAGAAAATTAAATTTTAGTAAGCTACCTGAAATTTCAAGCATCTAGCTTAATTTATAGTACTCTTTTTCGTAGTGAAAATGAAAAAGGTCTGGCTGGAACCAAGTGTCAGACGGAGGGTTAAGTATTGACAGGCCTAATATTTAAATGACCGTAAATTATTGCTTTTTGGTGGGCTGTGCAGTTTTGTTGTCAGATAAAAATTACATTGAATTTCGCGTTAATGCAAATGATTGTATGATTTTGCAACTCAAACAATGGTTTTTGCAAGTTTAGGTAGCTGTTCAGATATTTTTGTGTTCCCGAGAGCATCCCGGATTAATTTGAAATTCTTTGTAGGGTATACATATTGTGGCGAATGTAATCGGTTCCACTCTCACATCACTAAATGACTGAACACATCTCTAAAGAAACTGCCAGAACTAGAAGAAGAGACCAGATAATTTCCAGTGTTGCCAGAATTTTCCAGATTGCGTTTGACAGACTATATAAGGCGGCGAGCAGGCGCTCCGCAGTCAGTCGTAACTTAACCGTAGAAGCGTTAACATCAAGTGAAGTAAAACAACTGTAGACTTTTTAGTCGTGAAATAAAGCGGTGTGAATTAAGAAGTAAATAAAGACTTTTATTTAACAATTTAGTGATACGAACCCGATAGAAATAATCGAGCTATCGACAAATACGTAACAATTGGTGTCAGAATTGGAATTGTTAAATAAATTCCAGGACCAAGGATAACGAAGCAAGGATAACGAATCAAGGATAACGAAACAAGGATAACGAGACAAGGATAACGAAATAAGGATAATGGCAAAGTTAAACGAACTGAAAATCCAAGCGCTTAAAAGGGAGTTAGAAAAGAGAAACCTGAGTACAAACGGCAATAAAATTGAACTACAGGCAAGGTTAAGAGTAGCTATGGAAGCATATAACATTAATGTAGATGAGTTTGATTTCAACGATGATGTGGAAGAGGTCCAAAAGGAAGAAACCCAGAAGGAAGAGGCTCCACAGTCAGTAGCAAACGTAGACATGAATTCGATATTGGCTGTACTGGCACAGATGTCAGCAAAAATGGAATCACAACAATCATTACTTTTAGAAGAGGTGTCCAGTATTGCAACTCAGTTGGGAGCGCAAGAAAAACGCATATCCTCACAATTAAAATCACAGGATGCAAAAATTACGCAGGTTGAGGAAAGACAAGATAAAATTGAGGATAACGTAAAAAAGTTGGAAGTTCAGGAGATCCATATAAGTCGTCCAATCGCTTCAACTGCTACACAGAAGATAAAACCTCCGTCGTTTGATGGAAGTGGTCCATTTCAAGTATTCAAGCTACAGTTTGAGAAAACGGCAGTTGTAAATAATTGGAGTGCGGAGGACAAAGTCGCTGCCCTGTTCGTAGCATTGAAAGGACCAGCTGCAGAAATATTACAGACTGTTAGCGAGAGCAAAAGGAACAGCTATGACGCAATTATGGGTGCCGTTGAAAGACGTTATGGTAGCGAACACAGGAAGCAGATATACCAAATGGAGTTGCAGAATCGCTTCCAGAAACCAAATGAGACATTACAAGAATTTTCTTCTGAGATTGAGAGGCTAGCTCATTTGGCAAACGCAGGAGCACCTCAAGAATTCATCGAAAGAATGAAAATTCAAAGCTTCATCAATGGAATACGAGATATTGAAACGAAGCGGGCTACCTATGCAAATCCAAAAGGAACTTTTGCTGAAACGGTATCATATGCCTTGACGCAGGAAACAGCATCTCTATTGAGCAAGCCCACCTACAAGGCTCATCGTGTGGAAGTGGAAACGCCTGACTTACTAAGCAAAATATGGGAGGCGTTGAATGAAATGCAGAAAAAGAAAAGTAATGCTGTGAAATGCTTCAGATGCGGAAAAATGGGACATATAGCACGTCACTGCAGCAATAGTTCCAGTAAGTTCAGCACTGCAGATTGGCGCAAGCGCAAGGCAGAGGGGCATGAACAAGCGCCAAAATTAACTGAGTCGTTAAACTAAAGCGGGCCAGCCAAAAGGGGCGTGGGCTGGTCCCCACAATGGAATGCCCCATAATCTCTGTCTCTCAGTTGGGAAGAAGCACGAGTAATGTTACCATTGCTGGGTTGGTGGACGGAATGGAGCGCATGTTGACTGTGGATACGGGAGCATCTCATTCCATCATTCGATCTGACTTGGTAAATAGGGAAATAAGGCCATTGTATGGAGCAAAATTGCGTACGGCAACAGGCGAGGATACCCAAGTCCTAGGGGAAGTTACATGCGAAGTTGTAATTGGAAATGTTGTCGTACTACACACCTTCATAGTGGAGGAAATTGTTGATGAAGTCATAATTGGCGTGGACTTCCTAATCGGCCAAGGCATTAAGATTGACATGAAATACAAGGTAATGAGTTACAAAAACTTGGAAGTGCCGCTAAATTTTGGCTATGATAAGAGATACAGCAGTAAGAAAGTGCTCGTGGAAGAGAATCAGCAGATACCGCCAAAGTCCGAGGCAATTATTTGGGCAAAGACTGATGGAGATTGTGGGACAAACAAATTGTGGGTTGTTGAAGCAGAAACAGAAACTAAATCAAATGTACTTGTTGGAAAAACCCTGGCTATGACAAAACAAGATGGACGTATACCAGTAAGAGTACTTAATGAGTTCAAGTCACCAGTCAAACTCTCCAAAGGTGCTATCTTGGGAAAGTGCGGAGAGGTTGACATCATAATGAATTGCGAAAAATCCCAAGGAGAAGTTTGTAATGGCAATACAGATATTTCAGATGAAATAAATGCATGGACAGAAGAACTGCAGGAAAATCACAAAAGAAAGGCGAAAGAATTACTTGCCAAGTACTCCAGCATATTTGACAAGGATGATACAAAACCAGGCAGGACAAATATTGTAAAGCATCAGATTGACACCGGAGATGCAAGGCCAATCCGTCAGGCTCCTCGCAGCGTCCCATTAGCTAAACGTCAAATGGTGAGCCAGATTATACAAGAAATGAGCGACAGTGGGGTAATTGAACCATCAGTCAGTCCATGGAGTTCTCCGGTAGTACTTGTTAAAAAGAAAGATGGCACGATGAGATTCTGCGTTGACTACCGGAAACTGAATGATGTAACGAAAAAGGATAGTTACCCATTGCCAAGAATTGACGACACTTTGGACTCGCTATCTGGAACGGAATGGTTTTCAACACTGGACTTGAAAAGCGGCTATTGGCAAGTAGAAGTAAAAGAGGAAGACAAGGAGAAAACAGCCTTCAGTGTTGGCGATGGTCTTTGGCAATTTACGGTGATGCCATTTGGATTATGTAATGCCCCAGCTACCTTTGAGAGACTTATGGATCAGGTACTGAAAGGATTATACTGGAAAACATGTCTTGTGTACCTGAACGATATAATTGTATTGGGAAAAAGCTTTGATGAACATCTCAAAAATTTGGAGGAAGTTTTCCGAAGAATAGTCCTAAGAAATGTTCATTATTCAAGAAAGAGGTAAAATACTTGGGACATAAAGTGACTACAAAGGGCATCTGCACTGATAACGAAAAAATAGAAGCAGTAAAAGATTGGCCAAGACCTCGGAATCTACATGAATTGCGAAGCTTTCTTGGGCTGTGCACATACTATCGCCGATTTGTACCAAATTTTGCCAGCGTAGCAAATAGTCTCACGGAGCTTATGAGGAAAAATAAGACTTTTGAGTGGGGGAAGGAACAAGAAATGGCTTTCCAAACGTTAAAAGATCGGCTTTGTACTGCTCCAATGCTAGCATACCCGGTTCCAGGAGCGAGGTTTATTTTGGATACTGATGCGAGTGGTTATGCTATAGGAGGTGTTTTGTCACAGGAAATCGACGGGCAGGAGAAGGTTATCGCATACTACAGCCGATCAATTGGAAAACCGGAAAGAAATTACTGTGTAACACGAAGAGAACTATTGGCATTGGTAGAATGCATCAAACACTTCCATAAGTACCTCTATGGTCAACGATTCCACGTCAGGACTGATCATGCAGCGTTAAAATGGCTTTTGAAATTCCGAAATCCGGAGGGTCAGTTAGCAAGGTGGATTGAGCGACTACAAAATTATGACTTTTCTATAGACCATCGTAAAGGCAGTACCCATGGAAATGCTGATGCAATGTCGCAGCGGCCATGTAATCTTGAATGCAAGCATTGCTCTAAAGCTGAGGAGAAGGAAGACATCATAGATGTTCGGTTAATGACAATAACATCTACAGACGAATGGAATGCGGAACAATTAAGGAAGTGTCAGCTAGAAGATCCAGATCTGGCAAGTGTAATGATCGGTTTGGAGCAAAATGAACGACCATCAAAAGAAGAGATGTCATCAGAGAGTCCTGTTGCCAAATCATATTGGGCACAGTGGAATAGTTTGCAATTGGTAAATGGTTGTCTACATCGTGTTTGGGAGAGTGAAGATGGTCAAAGTTCTAAAACATTGATAGTTGTTCCAAGGAAAAGAATACCGGATGTGCTAAATGAACTACACAATGGTCCAAGTGGAGGTCATCTTGGAGTAACAAAGACGGTAGAGAAAATCAAGAAGAGGTTTTATTGGGTCGGCTGCCGTCAGACAGTTGTTGAGTGGATTGCGAACTGCGATGTGTGCATAAAGGCTAAGGGTCCCAAATCCAGGAGTCATGGGCTGATGAAACAATACAACTCAGGAGCACCATTTGAGAGAATTGCCATGGATGTAGCTGGGCCATTTCCTACTAGCAAACTTGGAAACAAATATGTACTGGTGGTAATGGATTACTTCAGCAAATGGCCGGAGGTGTACCCGATTCCAAATCAAGAAGCAGAAACTATAGCCGAAGTATTCACCAACAATTGGGTGGCGAGATATGGTGCACCTATAGAGCTACATTCTGACCAAGGAAGGAACTTCGAATCAGTTGTGTTCCAGGAGATGTGCAAGACACTGGGTATTAGGAAAACCCGAACAACTGCGTTGCATCCACTATCAGACGGCATGGTAGAAAGATTTAACAGAACATTAGAGGAACATCTACGAAAAGTGGTGGACAAGTTCCAGAGAGATTGGGACACTCATATTCCTCTGTTCCTGTTGGCATATCGATCGGCCGTACACGATACAACAGGTCAGACTCCTGCAAAAGTAATCTTTGGTAGTGATCTTCGATTACCAGCTGACTTGAAATTCGGGATAAATGCCGATACAGGAATAAATACCAGACAGTCTAACAACGTTCTGGAAGAGGAAATGAGAGAAATACATGAACTTGTAAGACAACGAACAAAGATCATGAGTGACAAGATGAAGGCCAGATACGACAAGGCGATGAACTCAGAAGGTTTTGTTGAGGGAGATCTAGTTTTGCTATACAACCCGCAGCGAAAGAAAGGTTTGTCCCCGAAATTGCAGTGTACTTGGGAAGGGCCATACAAAGTGATTAAACGGCTCAATGATGTTGTGTATCGCATACAAACGATTGGAAGACCGAGGAATAAAATGAAGGTGGTTCATCTGGAAAGGCTAGCAGCATTTGGAACGAGTAATGTGTCAGATCGGGACGATCAGACTTAGGTGGATGGCAGTGTGGCGAATATAATCGGTTCCACTCTCACATCACTAAATGACTGAACACATCTCTAAAGAAACTGCCAGAACTAGAAGAAGAGACCAGATAATTTCCAGTGTTGCCAGAATTTTCCAGATTGCGTTTGACAGACTATATAAGGCGGCGAGCAGGCGCTCCGCAGTCAGTCGTAAATTAACCGTAGAAGCGTTAACATCAAGTGAAGTAAAACAACTGTAGACTTTTTAGTCGTGAAATAAAGCGGTGTGAATTAAGAAGTAAATAAAGACTTTTATTTCACAATTTAGTGATACGAACCCGATACAAATAAGCTATCGACAAATACGTAACAATATATATGGCTGTGGACATTTGCATCAGACTGCCATTGTGACACATATCGCTCTGCGCTCTCTTACACAATCCCTCTCATAATTTTGCTGTGGTCTGATGTATACAGATTCCTATGCACATTGGGGCTGTTCAAATTAATATGAAGAAAATAAAGCTCTCCCGAAACATGCATATTTAGAGGTCAAGAAAATGTCTTAAAATGTCCACCTTCTTTTACATTAGTAATGCTAGATATTTTTTGGTAAGTCCTTAGTCAACAAGATAAAGTTTCTTATCAACAAATAAAATCGCCTTGTCCCGCAATGATTTTTCGGTTCTAATTTTTTGAACCACCTTATGCATGCAAAAATGCTTTGCAAAAGATAGAACTCATATTGTTTATGAATAATAGCATCAAAACAGCCATATTCCGCAATTTGTTCGGTTCAAAATTTTTTTTGGACCAGCTTAAACATATCTATGTATGTACATATGGATGTATGTATATATTCATTGCATCCTTCTTGGCCTTTACTCTTTGCCTCTCAGGACGAAAAAATATCAGCTACATACATATGCGCATTTCTGGTATAAACATGCAAATGAACGCTACGATGAGCGTAGTGTTCATTTTCGCTGCCAACGAAGCACGAAATAGGTAGCGTTAGGTTTGTGTTCTTTCGCTCGTTTAGGGTTCGGTTTGTGTTTGTTTACATGAGCACAAACGCTATCGTAGCGTGCGCGTTTAGTGTTCTTTTTGGCGTAGCGTTTCCGTAGGGTTCAGTTTATTTGCGAACTCTGGTTGAAATTTTTCCATTTACCCCCAACAATAAAAAAATAAGTTAAATAATTTTCGTGCTAAGCACTAAAAAGTTTTTAAGTCAAAATAATTTATTTGACAGTGTAGCATATCAGAAATATTTGAGTACATTCAACTCGTAATTTAAAACACAAAAAATATGGAATGCACTAAAAGTGCATTCAACCTATTTCATTTATTAAAATTTATAACGTAAACAAACAACAGCCAAATTTTATGCTGACGCCGTATTTCTGATTTGTCGCATTTGCCTTTAAGCTAAGTCGTATGTACGTATGTATGTGCATGGGCACTTGACTACACATTAAATGCATAAGCCGTACATATGTACATACATATTTACATAGCTAGTAAGAATTAGTGTAAATATGTATTATAGTAAATAAGTAGTACATAAGAAATTTTGTGTATAAAAGGAATTGATTCTGTTCAATAAAAATCAATTATTGATTCGCTGCCCAAATAGCGAGAACAACAAGAAGTTGTTTTATTTAAATGATCGCTGAGGAAAGGGCGATAGTACCAACAAAACAAATTGCTTTTATTAGTAAGTCGCCGAGGAAAGGGCGACAACACATGGCGATCCTTGCCATTCATCATTACCATTGATCCTTGCCATCAATCATCGCCAGCGAAACTATTATTTGGCACAACCATTGAGGGCAATCTTAAACGATAATATATCAGCATAATCTCAAAACGGCAGGACATACCAATGAAGGCATTGGAGGCTTTGAGGGCAATCTTAAAAGATAATATATCAGTATCCATGGAAGGCTTCGAGGAACTTTGGGAAGAATTACGACCGCGACATCAAAATCAACAAGATCAGCAACATCAAAATCATCAAGAACAGCAAAATCAACATGAACAGAAACAGCAGCCAGAACGACAACCAATTCAAGGTCCTAGAGCAATTACGATCGAGGAATACAGGCGACGTCAACAACGCCCAGCTCCCCGAGAACCTGCACAACCACCGAAACCTTCATACCACAGGAGACGGGGTGGTAAGAAATATCAAGCGCGGCGACGAATAGCTACACTGTATCAACAACTCGTTTTTGCGGATACAACCGATAAAAGAAAATATATAAAACAAGAACTAAACTATTTGTAATAAAAATAACACAGCAAGTATCAGCAAACTCCGGTGAAATTAAGATAACTGGAAAAACGTCAACAAACTCGAACTAAGCCAAAGAAAATAATAGCAGCAACACTGGCGGCACACAACAATGTTGACACTAAAATGCACAGAAAATGTTAATAACAAGTAAGGAAGCCTAAGTTCGAGTGGAATCGAACATTAGATACTCAGCTGTATGTTTTCATTGTTTGTTTGCGTTTGATGGAAACACCGTGTGTTTTATATAAAGCGAGTACTGTATAAATTGGGCGTAGCCACTCCCATTTTCAAAATTTTTATCAATCATCCAACTAAGCATATGAATATTATTCTTTGTGCAACATTTCATTCCTTTATGACTTCTAGTTACAAAGATGTCACGTTACAAATTCCCAAAGGGTGTTCCAGAAATATCTTTGTGAAAAAGTAGGCGTGGTCATAAGCCGATTTCAATAAATTTTTGCGTGTCTATTAACACAAGTTATAAAAGTGTATAAACCAAGTTTCGTCATAATATCTCAATTATTTGTCGAGTTATGGGCTCCGAAATCTCGGTGATTCCTTTGTCTGAAAAGATGCGGTGCCACGCCCATTTTCCGAAATTTTTCTATTTTTTGTTTCCGATCTATTGTAGAACTCATGCCACAAAATTTCAATGAATTATCTTTATATTTGACAAAGATATCGCTTAAAATGTTTTTATTAGGCCACCTTTATGATACCCATATATAAAAGTGGGCGTGGTCGTCAACCGATTTCGCTAAAATTTTGAACATGTATTACTACAAGTAGTGAAAGTGTACACACCAAGTTTCGTCATAATATATCGATTATTTGTCGAGTTATGGGCTCAGAAATCTCGTATATTCCTGCTTCTAAAAGGAGGCGGTGCCACGCCCATTTTCAAAATTTTTGTATTTTTTGTTTTATGTCCATAGTTGGACACCTTCCATAAAATTTCAATGATATATCTTTATATTTGACAGAGATATCGCTTAAAATGTTTTTATTAGGTCACTTTATAATACCGATAGATAAAAGTGGGCGTGGTCGTCAACCGATTTTGGCAATTTTTCGTCCAAACATTTGCCTAAGTAAGTATATCACGCCTACCAAATTTGATCGATATATCTTCAACGGTTTCTGAGTTATGACTCATAAAACTTTCAATGTTTGCCCCTTAATAAGTGGGCGTGGCACCGCCCATTTTCCAAAGTTTCACCATATTTCTTCATAAGGGCCTGAGCTCAATACGTGTGTGAAAATTTATCACTCTAGCTCTATTAGTGACTGAGATACAAAATTTCCGATTTTTACTATATAGGGGAGGTGGGCGTGGTCATGGTCCGATTTCGCCCATTTTCAATACCATCCGTTCTCGTCTTGATACCAACTTGCATTCCAAATTTCATCAAAATATTTCAATTTTTGCGCGAGTTATCGTGCTCACAGACGGACGGACGGACAGACGGACAGACGGACGGACATGGCTCAATCGATTTCTCTTTTCACCCTGATCATTTTTATATATATAAGTCTATATCTATCTCGATTATTTCATTCTGTTACAATCCACCGTTAGGAAATCAAAACTATAATACTCTGTGTACTAGTACAGCTGAGTATAAAAACAAATTGCGATCGAAAGGCTGACTAATGGCCTTCTGAACTAAATACTAACAAACCTTATGGCAACCTTGCGGCTGCCTATTGAAGGGCAAGAGACCAAAAATCCTTGCCGTGTCAATTCTGGACACTAACAATTTTTGTCATAATGAATTTTGTATTTTCACCATAAAATACATATATACATTTTTCTGGCCTAAGCCACAGCAATGCTAATTTTAATGTTTTAACTAAATAAATAAATATATACATAAATTGTTACAAAAATAATTATTGTGATTATAATGCCCAAATCAAGGAATCCAGTAGGCTCACTTCCTAATGAAATAGAGACTAGGGACTTCATAAAGGAATTAGAATCCTTAAGGCCTCTTTGGCGTATCATAGGCATGACTAGGGAACCAACATTAGAAGACGTCATCAACCCTACGACAAGAATAGAAGAAACACAACGTGCATTTGAAAAATTCGGTATTTTCGGATTTTAGGAATTTTTTTTTAATAATATTCAATCAATATGGGTGGAACAACATCAAAAATTGATAAACCCAACGCAAATGTAGTTAACTCCATAGAAATTGATCACAGCGAAGCTTTAGATTCAATCAAGCTAATTCTTCTTGTTATTGCAATTGTATCTTGTATAAATTTATTTCTAAAGATTTATTCGGTACACAACAAAATTCTGAAAAAGCGATATATTAGTCGTGCAAATGGATTAGACAAAGTATAAAAATCAATACCGAATAGATACTTTTCAATGGATAATTGGGATAATATATATGCATCACTACTAAATGAAAAATCCATTGCAGAAAAATCATACAAGTGCATTAACAAGAATGTTTTTATTAGAAGAGAAACAATTATTAAGCATTTAGGTTTTATAATAGATGCATTAAATAGAATAGGAAACGCCTTGAGAAATATAAATAGTAAACTTACAGCTGATCATCAAAAGCAGGCATACCAAATATACCTACACGTCAGGGATAAGCTTTTTTCATCGCTAGCACGATACGAGATTGAAGAACAAGTACCCACGTCATTCAACAAAGACATAAAAATTGACACAAATTCATTACTACCGGACTATCCAACGGAAGCCGAAAACAAAAATTCTTCAAACGATAAAGAAGAACCTAAAACTCATTCAGAAAGTTCCAATAATTCAAACACTTCAACAATGCCTCAGACAGCGGTAGATTTCATTAAAACAGCATCGTCTGTCCTACCAGAGTTTGATGGCAACTCAGAAAATCTAAATAGCTTCATAGATGCACTCGACATCCTAGACCAAATCAAGGATGCTCATGAAGCACTTGCAGTGTCTATGATAAAAACAAAACTAAAAGGCACAGCAAGAAATTGTATTCAGAATGAGAATACAATACAAGATATAAAATTAAAATTGAAAAGATCAATCAAAGGCGAATCAGTAGAAGTATTAACAGCAAAACTGCTAAACATCCAACAACGCAGTAAAACAGCCAACCATATACTACTGAAATCGAAAAATTAACAAAATCATTAGAAGGAGCATATATATCTGATGGGTTAACCTCAGATTTAGCAGGAAAATATGCTACACAAGCAGCTGTAAAGGCTATGTGTAAAAATTGTTCTAATGATAAAGTAAAACTAATCATGCAAGCCGGAACGTTCACCTCAATGAACGAGGCAATTTCAAAATTTACAAACAGTTGCACTGAAGTAACAGGCAACCCAAACGCAATATTGAATATAAGACAACAAAATCATTACCGCGGCAACTTCCGTAGAAACTTTTCCAATAACAATTATAGAAATTATCGATCTAACCAAAGATATAACAATTTTAACAGATCAAACAACAATTACTCACAAAGACAAAATAGGAATTTCGGTAATCAACAGCGACAAAATAATCGCAACAATACCAACAACACTCGCAATGTTCGTAATTATACCCAGCAGGAAAACCAACAAACTCCACTCCAAACATAGAAAGAAAAATTTGTGTACTTAATTTACACCTAAACAGCTACATATCCTCCAAAACAACTTTAAATAATTCAACTTCAACTCTCCTAATAGACATTTCTCTAATAAAAAAGGGACAAATTCAAAATGATGTTAAAATTAATGAATTACAAAAAACAGATTTAAAAGGCATTGGTCAGGGTATAACAAGCACCCTTGGAACAGTTAAAACAGATTTAAAGGGTGACGATCTTTTGATTCGACACAAATTTCACATAGTAGAAGATGACTTCCCAATCCCGTGCGACGGAATTTTGGGACTTGATTTCATTAAAAAATATAATTGCATTTTGGACTATCAAAATGATAAAGATACTTTGATATTACGTCCATATGATTTCCCAGAAAATATGACAAATGAACCGACTATTAATTGCATATCAGTACCAGCTAGATCAGAAGTAGTTCGACAAATTTACATAAAAAATAACAATACTGAATTATTCATACCACATCAACAATTAGCAGAAGGAATTTTTATTGCCAATTCAATAGTAAACCCAAATCAAACATTTGTTAGAATTATTAATACAACAGATAAAAATGCAACTATACAAAATTACAATATCAATACAGAAAATTTAAACGACTACATAATTGTAAATAATCAACAGAAAAATGAAGCAAATAATAAAGAAAAATTAGAAAGATTAAATAAAAATTTTCCATCATTTGCTAAATCTCAACTTAATACTTTATGTTCAGAATTTATTGATATATTTGCATTAGAATCAGAACCTATAACCACTAATAATTTTTACAAACAAAAACTTTATATGAAAGACGACAATCCAGTTTACGTAAAAAACTATAGAATACCAGAAGCTCACAAACAGGAAATTACTAAACAAGTAAATAAGCTAATACAAGACGACTTAATAGAACCATCAATGTCAGAGTACAATAGTCCTATTCTACTAGTACCGAAAAAGTCACTCCCAGGTAATAACGATAAAAGATGGAGGCTAGTTATTGACTATAGACAGGTAAATAAAAAGTTAACTGCAGATAAATTTCCATTACCAAGAATCGATGATATTCTAGATCAATTAGGTAGAGCAAAATATTTTTCTTGCTTAGATTTAATGTCAGGTTTTCATCAAATAGAATTAAGCCCAGAATCCCGAGATATAACATCGTTTACAGCAGACAATGGTACTTACCGTTTCAAAAGATTACCTTATGGTCTTAAAGTAGCCCCAAATTCATTTCAAAGAATGATGACTTTAGCATTCGCCGGTCTAAAACCATCACAAGCATTTTTGTATATGGACGACTTAGTAGTATTAGGATGCTCCGAAAAGCATATGATTAAAAACTTAAAAGATGTATTCACAACTTGCAGAAAATACAATTTAAAATTGCATCCAGATAAATGTCTATTTTTCAACCAAGAAGTTACTTATCTTGGACACAAATGCACAAGTAAAGGAATTTTACCTGATCCCAGTAAATACAAAATAGTTCAAAATTATCCAACTCCCAAGAATGCCGACGAAGCTAAAAGATTCGTTGCATTCTGCAATTACTATAGAAGATTTATACCAAATTTCGCGGAATACTCTAGAATATTAACAAGACTTTGTAGAAAGAAAGTAGTATTTAATTGGACAGAAGAATGTGAGAAATCATTCAACTATCTAAAAAATGCATTAATTAGCCCAAACATTTTACAATATCCCGATTTCAATAAAGAATTTTACATAACAACAGATGCAAGCGGATACGCCTGCGGAGCAGTGCTAAGTCAAGAATACGAAGGAAAACAATTACCAGTTGCTTATGCCTCTAGATCTTTCACAAAAGGCGAAATAAATAAAGCAACGATTGAAAAAGAATTAGCAGCCATTCATTGGGCCATCACTTATTTCAGACCGTACGTCTACGGCAGAAAATTCACAATCAAAACAGACCATCGACCCTTAACTTACCTTTTTTCGATGAAAAACCCATCATCAAAATTAACTAGAATTCGACTAGATTTGGAAGAATATGACTTTGGGGTGGAGTACATAGCAGGAAAAGAGAATTATGTAGCAGACGCACTATCGCGTATAGATATACAAGATTTAAAAGAAATGTCAATCGAAGCATGTAAAACATTGAAAGTTACCACTAGATCGGAAACTAAGAAAAAATCCAGTAATAATATAAAAAATGAAGAAAAATGTCACAATGAGAACCCTATAATATACGAAGCGCTTAATAAATGTGAAGTAAAAAAGCTAGCTCAGCTCGTTTTCGACCCCCCGAAACTGCAGTTCAAAAAGGGAAAGAAAATTTGTAGCGAAATAAATATTGATAATTTAATTGTTGAGGCGAAGATTGATTTAGATCAATTCTTTGCCAGGCTTATGAAAGAAGCCGGCAATTTGAAAATAAATAAAATACAATTGTCCTTAGGAGACAAATTGTTTAAGAATAATTATACTCGAGTAGATAAATTTAAAGAAAAAGGTACCAAAGTTCTCAAAAATTTAATCATTGCATTAACTCCGGAGGTTATGCATGTGACAGATAATGAAAAAATTAAAACTATTCTTCATAAATATCACGATGATCCTGTTAATGGTGGCCACCCAGGAATCAATCGTACAACAAATAAAATAAAACAAAAATTCCACTGGAAAAATATGAAAAATGACATAAAACAATATATTAAAAAATGCGATCATTGTAATAAAAATAAAACAAGAATACATTTAAAAGATCCAATGACTATAACCGAAACACCAACTAAGGCATTCGGTGTAGTTCAAATTGACACAATTGGACCATTTCCAAAATCATTGAATGGAAATGAGTATGCAGTCACCATAATATGTGACTTAACCAAATACCTAGTAGCAATTCCAATTGAAAGTAAACACGCAAAAACAGTAGCCAAAGCTATATTCGAACATTTTATTCTCATTTATGGATGTATGAAAACAATACTGACAGACATGGGAACCGAATATAAAAATAACGTTTTTCAAGAACTAAGTAAATTGTTAAAAATTGAACACAAAACTTCAACACCTTACCATCAACAAACGTTAGGCACTGTTGAACGTAGCCATAGAACATTCAATGAATATGTACGTTCATACATATCCAATGACAAAGACGATTGGGATGAGTACCTCAAGTACTTTACTTATTGTTATAATACAACACCTTCAACAGTTCATGGTTACTGTCCTTTTGAACTAATATTCGGAAAACCAGCACCGACACACGAATTTCTACAAGAAGATACAATCAGCCCACTGTACAATTACGAGGCTTATGACAAAGAAGTTAAATATAGACTTCAAATAGCACAGGAAAGAGCTAATAGATTAGTAAGACAAGCTAAAGAAAAACAGAAAATTTATTATGATAAGATTAATTCAGCATAAGGAAATAAATATAGGAGATTTAGTCTTAGTAAAAGATGAAACCGGTCATAAATTAGACAGTAGATATAAGGGCCCCTATAGAGTAATAGATATTGATAAGCATAATAATTATAGTTTAACTCCCTATAAAGTAACAAATATTGATAATCACAATAATTATACACTAAGCTACATGAATAAGAAAATCATAGTACATAAAAATAGACTTAAACCTATAGAATAAAAATTTTTTCATTTTTTCCAATAAATGTAAGTATGTCAGCACAAAACAAAAACTGAAATGTTAATTTTACCGAAATAAATAAATAAACACAAGCAAGTAAGATAAGAAATCCATTAAATGTAATAGAATGCTCATACATTGACCCTACAAATGTATAAGCATTCTTTTTAGGAAAGGAGGTGTAGCATATCAGAAATATTTGAGTACATTCAACTCGTAATTTAAAACACAAAAAATATGGAATGCACTAAAAGTGCATTCAACCTATTTCATTTATTAAAATTTATAACGTAAACAAACAACAGCAAAATTTTGTGCTGACGCCGTATTTCTGATTTGTCGCATTTGCCTTTAAGCTAAGTCGTATGTACGTATGTATGTGCATGGGCACTTGACTACACATTAAATGCATAAGCCGTACATATGTACATACATATTTACATAGCTAGTAAGAATTAGTGTAAATATGTATTATAGTAAATAAGTAGTACATAAGAAATTTTGTGTATAAAAGGAATTGATTCTGTTCAATAAAAATCAATTATTGACTCGCTGCCCAAATAGCGAGAACAACAAGAAGTTGTTTGTTGGGGGAAGTGGAAAAAAATTCAACAACTATTTACAGCGAAGGTTGAGTGTATAGCTATTTCACGAAAAACCATTTTCGATCATCAGCACTCTTTTCGGAAGTGGATGCACCGGGGATTGAACCCGAGTCCATTCCAACTTCAGCCGCAATGACCCAACGGATAAACACACTCGGCCATTGAGACTCTGTGCAAGCTGTTGGATTTTCCCCACTTTTGCCTTTTTCATTTTCAACATTAACGTTAGTGTGTATATGCTTTTGCATATATTCTCCACAAACGTGCTGAATTTTTTGTTGTAGGCAGTTCGCAATGAACATTGTTGTTGGTATTTTATTTTATGTATATACCAAACAACGTTAACAATTTTACTTGAAAGAGTTTTTAGTGCTTAGCACGTAATTTTTATTTTAATTCAATTTTTAATTGTTGGGGGAAGTGGAAAAAAATTCAACAACTATTTACAGCGAAGGTTGAGTGTATAGCTATTTCACGAAAAACCATTTTCGATCATCAGCACTCTTTTCGGAAGTGGATGCACCGGGGATTGAACCCGAGTCCATTCCAACTTCAGCCGCAATGACCCAACGGATAAACACACTCGGCCATTGAGACTCTGTGCAAGCTGTTGGATTTTCCCCACTTTTGCCTTTTTCATTTTCAACATTAACGTTAGTGTGTATATGCTTTTGCATATATTCTCCACAAACGTGCTGAAGTTGTTTTATTTAAATGATCGCTGAGGAAAGGGCGATAGTACCAACAAAACAAATTGCTTTTATTAGTAGGTCGCCGAGGAAAGGGCGACAACACAACAGCGGCCAGCGACCACATTAGAAATAAATCTATTCTGGTGAATTTTCGCGGGCGATTTTCGTCAGCATTTTGGTTCTGTTTATTCTCATATCTGGCCGTGTTTTAAATGTTGATAAAACGCTACGACGGGGCGATATTTCGCTCGACGTTGGATCAGTTTAAAGCTTAAAGATGTAAAATAATTGATATATTTTAGTTTTTGTTAACTGTATACATATATTGTTTTGCTTCCAAATAAATAGCCCTAACGTTAATGGGACTATGCCTATATGATTAGTTTATTCTGGTTACTTTTATTTTGTATTTTGGTAAATTTCAAATTTTTTAAGTGGCAACGCTGCTTATATTTGCCGGAATATTAAACGTGTTTTATTTCCGATTGAAATACTTGTTTTGCAAAGGATTCATGATTTTTGACGGCGTTTACCATGCAAGCAAAAAAAGTTACATTAAGGTGTTACAAACTAAGTACTGGGTGGAAGTAACCCCAATGACGAACATAGGGTTAATGCGATTACAAAGTAGAAACCCTCCTCTCAAGCCAAAGACTTTGGTGTATCAAACTTAGGGATCGGACCATAAATACCAAAGATATGAAAAAAAATTTAGCGACAT
This sequence comes from Urophora cardui, assembly GCA_960531455.1. Taxonomy (NCBI): domain Eukaryota; kingdom Metazoa; phylum Arthropoda; class Insecta; order Diptera; family Tephritidae; genus Urophora; species Urophora cardui. The sequence continues at coordinate 129,164,509 of OY482673.1, forward strand.
CTAGCGGCTTCCAAAATAAAATTAAAAAAAAATTTTCGAAAATCATACGGTGGACTTTTTCTTTGGTATATACATATGTATATGGCGAGACGGCCTAATGTATATATGTAGGTGGGTACTAAGTATCTACTATGAGCATAACAAATCAGCTCTAACGAACGTTATTGGTTTTTTTTTTTAATAATTGAAGTGCAAAATCTTATTTATTTCAGTATAAATTTATATCATTGATGTGCCTAAACAAATCAAATTGTTTTCATTAAAAAATAAATGCTATTCACGATCACCAATAGCGAATGCTTTTTAAGTCTGCGATTCATGAAATTCTTAAATTACTATAATTAAAAATATTTGCTAGGCAATATCAAAGCGAAATATGCAAAAACCCGGCAATTAATTGAATGAAACAGCAAATAGTTTTGCAAACAAATCAATAATAAAAATAGGTAAAAAAAACTTTTTAAGTTAAACGGTTTTATGTTATACATACATTGCAATGTTTAAGATAAATGTACTAAAAACCAAAAAATAATAAAAATAGATACAGTCGTGGGAATTATAAACATTTGCATAGACTAGACTAAAATAAAACCGTGGGGCACGTCAATTGTCTACAATCGTTGATTAAAATGTTTGTTTTGTAATGTTACACTATAATTAGGCAGTTGTTCAACCGACAACGATGGACGTGTGATAAGAAGGGCTAGAATGTGGAAAAAAGCTAGCAAGCTCGATTATAAGCGAGTTTTAGGGTTTCATAGTGGTGAGCGAGTAGTACTTTTATCATATGTTTTGTCGATTAAAGACAAACTACGAGCAGTGAAACGATTCCTCGTGTGAATGTCCAACGATAAACTAGTTGAAACATCTCTTTTATTAACATGGAGTGTATAACTATTGGAATTTCCATGAGCAAGAAAATAGTAAGTATTTTCCTCACCGTCTGCGGGCCAACTGCCTAACGACGAATTAAACGATTCTTCTATCGCACATTAAGTCGATAATTTGTAGACAATTGACGTGCCCCCCGGTTTTATTTTAGTCTAGTCTATGCAAATGTTTATAATTCCCACGACTGTATCTATTTTATTATTTTTTGGTTTTTAGTACATTTATCTTAGCCATGGGTAATGGCGCAATTTTTTTGGCGCTGATACAATAACTCCAGCGCCACACGTGGCGCCAACTCACGGTACTGGCGCAATGACACCTTTAGCGCAATTGTCATGGAATAATCGATAAATAACATTTTTTCGCTTGTTACTGTTCACCATCCCCGTTTTATTTCTTTTGGCGCAATTCTGCTTACATATACGAGGGCACAATTAATTTAAATTTTCATAATCATTTGGAAACATATTCCGTATATTTGTGAAAATATGCTGGAAATTAGAGTCACATAGATCACTATCAAGCATACATAATTGTGACGGTGTCATACGTATACATATACTATGGTGCTGTTATTGGCGTTGTGGTTGCGCCATTTTACACTAGCGCTATATTGGTGCTGGTGTTAGCGCACGAAATTGAGTCGGTTTTATATTACAAAATTGAGTTGGCGCAATATTGGGTTGGCGCTATATTGAGTTGGCGCTATATTGAGTTGGCGCTTTTCCCAAATCGGAGTTAGCGCAATAACGCCAGGGTTGGTGTTAGCGCAATTGCGCCGCGCAGCGCAGTGTTACCCATGCCTAATTTATCTTAAACATTGCAATGTATGTATAACATAAAACCGTTTAACTTAAAAAGTTTTTTTACCTATTTTTATTTTCTAGTTTTTAGTTTTTATTTCGCATTCTGTTTAATTCATTTAGTGCTTCATTATTGCAAGGTTTCTTGCCCGTTAGTTTATTGCAGTCCAACGCCTCTATAGCGACCCACGCGCCACCTATCGGAAGTTTTTTTAGGAAAATATTTCCTTTCAAGGTAGTAATACATGTTCCGAATTTCAGCCAAATCGGACCATAAATGCGATTTTTGTAAATATAGCGACCCACGCGCCACCTAGCGGATTTTTTTTTTTAAGAAAATATTTCTTTTCAAGGTAGTAATACATGTTCCGAATTTCAGCCAAATCGGACCATAAATGCGATTTTTGTAAATATAGCGACCCACGCGCCACCTAGCGGAATTTTTTTTTTAAGAAAATATTTCTTTTCAAGGTAGTAATACATGTTCCGAATTTCAGCCAAATCGGACCATAAATGCGATTTTTGTAAATATAGCGACCCACGCGCCACCTAGCGGAATTATTTTTTAAGAAAATATTTCTTTTCAAGGTAGTAATACATGTTCCGAATTTCAGCCAAATCGGACCATAAATGCGATTTTTGTAAATATAGCGACCCACGCGCCACCTAGCGGAATTTTTTTTTTTAAGAAAATATTTCTTTTCAAGGTAGTAATACATGTTCCGAATTTCAGCCAAATAGGACCATAAATGCGATTTTTGTAAATATAGCGACCCACGCGCCACCTATCGGAATTTTTTTTTTCATAATATTGCATTGTCATCGGGGTTATACATGCGTGCAAAATTTCAGATTAATCGGTTGACAGGAAGAGGGTGAAATTTGAATTACTAAATTTGACCCAAGAATAAAGAATAAATAATAAAACAAACGGGGTGAGCTAAATAAAACCGTTTAAAAATAAATGCATGGGTATTTTCGTAACACAGCGCTTGTCAAACTGTTGCTAATATTCACCGAGCTTCCCACCCATGCAAAGTGCTCGCATAGCGTGCGCGATATGACTTTTTTGCTTGCTCTTGCTCTCGCTATCGCTTTCTCTTTCTCTCTCTCTCCCCCAGTGCATTTTATTTTTGGCCAACGAGCACGTGCTCCCATGCATTTTACTTTGTTGCGGCTGCTTTTTGACGTATGTATGATCGTTTCACCTGTGCGACAGGCTGACGATTTTTGTCATTTCTTTTTTTTTTTTTTCTCATGCATTTGCTTTGTAATTCACTGAAAAACTGAAAAGCGGTCTTTGTTGTTAACATGATTTTGTATAAAAAATACATACATACTCTATGCAAATACATTTTTATGCACTTAAGCATTGTTGAGTACTTTTTTTTTTGCTTTTTAAAATGCATTTTTTTCTGCTACGCCTTTCAAATTTTCGTTTTGCTTTAATTATACCCGTAAAAAAATTTGTTGCATTTGCTCGAACTGAAATTACATGTTCATTGTTTGTGTCTACATTAGACATATACGCCGCCGATTGACGCCGCCGCCGCCGCGGCGATTACCTTCATAATCGGCCGCCGCCGCCATAATCCGTGAACTCGGCGTATCGGCGTGGCGGCGTGCGCTGGCGCGCCATACCCGTATGGAGCGAGATGTGTACATATTTTCCTAGTTTTGCTAACTGCTAAAGTTCTTCAAAATTAAAAAAAGGAACCAATCGACGTGCTTTGACCTCAGGAACACGAACCTGAATGCGGAAATGTTTTGTTTTTTGCCGGTTAAAAGTTAATAACAAAAACTTTGGCTGTTCCCTACTTTACTAGCCTCAGTCCTAAAGAATTTAAGCTACTGGAAAATTTCAGATCGTTGGCTTACATAATTTTTTCTCAGATACGGAACTTTTCTGGGATCTCTTCCATTTAGTGCTACTTCTCGAGGTCTGTTGCTAATTGTTCTACTCAAAACTGCACCATTTCAACCCTCCTTGATATCATTAGATGCCGAAAATGATCCCAAACATGCTATAGTTTGAACGTAAGAAAATTGCTGTTTTTGAGTAGCCCTCACAGTTGTCGAACCTCAGCCCTATTGGGAATATTAAAGAAGACGATGGGGGATCAAAAATGGAAAAATAAGCAAGAGTTATGGAAAAAAAATTAAAGAAGCTTGGTACTTAATACCAGTTGCAAATTGCGCTGATTTGGTCAACCCTATGCCACGAAGAAGTAAGGAAGTTATAAAAAATAAAGGAGCTTCAACTAAACATTAGTTTAAATCTAGCTGCAGCAGTAATATTGTAGTTTGTTTGAAAAAACAATCGAATTTAAAGTTTGTCCCTATTATTATTTCCAACTTAAATTATACATTTGATTCTTTTTATTCATAAAAATTAAATTATTATACAAAAACCACCCCAGAGTCATTGAAGCATGTCCTCTCCGTGTAAGCATCAATATATGGTAATTATTATTTGGTCTTGAAATAAATGGAGAATTGCAAAATTTTGTTCCTATTATTTTTTCCAACACTGTATATGTATACATATATTTATTTTAAAGTGCCTTATATACATATATATAAATATGTATGTAAATATATGTATGCCTGTTTATTATCATACAAAATAAGCAAATGAATTTAAATTTACCCTTACATATGGATTTGTGTATATTCTTTAATATTTATTTTCTTTATTTTATATTTTAGTTTATGTAACAATTGTTTTTTGCTGTTAATAAAAAAGTTTCAACAATTTAAGGTGGAAATTAGTTTATTTATTCCATTCAGCCAGCGCTATTAAGGTAACTAAATAAAATTAATATTTGAATAAGGATTGTGATTTGTTGATTTGGGGTAGGCGCGCCGGCGCGAAAAAGCACGCCGGCGTCGCCGCCGCCGCCGAAATGTTTTTGGAATAGCGCCGCCGCCGCACAATGGGTGATTGCGGCCAAAAATAAATTCAAAATTAAAGTATGAGTAAAACCATTTTTTTAAACAGAGATCGACAGATACATCAAATTGTAATAAAAAAGCTTATATAAAAATTTTTGAGTATCTTTTCGTTTAGCCGTACAGGGTGCCCAAAGTTGAGCAAAAAATAGGTCCTTTTATTTCTCAATGAACACACCTCATACAAAACGCTCTTTCTCATTTAACTGTTAACCTACATACACGAATGATACATCGTTACATAGATAATGATTTTCTCTTTCAGAAAAAATAACTTAGTTGTAAATAGCGCTCACTGTTGAATTTATATGAATTTTCAAATATTCACAAAAAATGACGATGATAAAAAAATTTTCCTCGACTTTGAATAAAAAAATAAAAAAAACAAAAAATATTACCTCCTCAATTTTTTTTTATGCTTTGAAATAATATATTCTTAATCAAACTGCATTTTCATTTTAAAAATCCACTTGCTCCATTTGCTTTTATAATTTTTTTCCCATCTGCCTAAAACTGTGTTTTTGTAAATGCATTAATTATGTTACCTTTGACATTATGAAAAACGTGTATATTTAGGCGACTAATCGAATATTTCTCTATCGTCTTTCAGCAAATGGTCCATACTTTAAAATTATGAGGTAATTTTTTTTATCAGCGTTAATTATTATCTTTGGCAGCTTTTTTATTTTAGAATATAAAAAAAAAATTGTTAAAATTGTAAAATTTTAAAATGAAATTAAAAAAAAAACAAAAAATATTACCTCCTCAATTTTTTAATATTTGATGCTCCTGAATGTCTTTTAAAAACTGGCGAAAAAATTGTAAAAATTCGTTTGCTCCATTTTGTTTTATGAACATTTTTATGGAAGGTGTTTTTTGAGTTTTGGTACATTTTTCCCATACAAAATGCCCAGAAGTATGCTTCAAAAAGTTTAAATTTTTTTGTATGGGGAATATTTGTCAAAATGGTGAAACTTAAATATCGATATTTCCAATTCTAATTAAGATATTCGAAGAAACTAAACGCTGTTTTCAAGGGTAATGATTGTGCTTTCAACTGGTTAAATCGAATTTGAGTGGAAAGTAATTATATAAAAGATATTAAGCAGGGAATAGAGCCAAAAAACGTGTTTTTTTCCTATTTGGGCATGAATATCTCAGAAACTAGAAACAATTTGGAAAATCTGACTCCAGACTCAGGTTTATCACACTGAAATCCTTTAGAAAAGTGTAATTTCATTTCCGGTATAAAATTTTTTTGAAATGCGATTTTTTTGTATGAAAGTTTTATGATAAATGCTTATAACATACTTAAAAGTGCATATATTTTTAATTTAAAAACGGTGAAGTGCTTTACCCTTTTTCCAAAATGATTACCGCATTTGATTTATATTTCAAAAATGTATACACTAATCAAAATGGAGCATTTTAGCTATAATAGTTAGGAAAATGCTGAAATTTCAAAAATACCGTTATATGGGAGGTGGGCGTATTTGTGGGTGGATTTTGTTCAAATTTTCACAGTTTACTAACTTCAACCAAAAAAGCTTAAGTTCCGAGTTTCAAGACTCTAGCTTAATTATTACTATTTTTGGCCGCGTTTGTATGGAGGTGCCCCCACTGTGCGCCGCCGGAATCACTGTCGGCGTATATGTCTAGTCTACATCTATATGTATACTTTGTTGTATTTGGTATATAATAATAAATAATTTTCAGTAGTGCATTGGGTATGAGCATCGTTGTTTCATTCATTATTTCTTTATGTAATCGCTCTGTTCGCTTCACTTGACATCTTTCCTTTGTTGCCACTATTGCAAAATAGTACTTGTATTTTGACGACATACTACAATGATGCAGGAAATTATTTGGTCTATAAACTAGAGACTATATAAATCCGCAAGCTTGCTCGGATATGCTCGCTTCCCTCACTGGTCTAAATGTGTAAATATACTTTTGTCTGAAACCAATTCTAGTTTGAGTAAGTAAATGAAACGGATCTCTTAATTAAAAACTGACTCTGGCTTCAGATCATGGGAGGAGATGCACCCAGCTTATTAAGGGTTTGTGTATCTATACATAATTTACATATATGTACATAAAAGAAAGCAGTGCCAACATACATATAAATTAACAATCTTTCAAACAACTGCTCATATGTTCCACGAACAAAGATAACATCAGCCTATTAGCTAGAACTACATATTTTCAATTGAAAACACAACCCATTCAATGCATTTCAATTGTCTATTAGCAATTCTTTGTAAAGCCACAAATTCACAAATTACTTAACACATTGCATATTTCGTGAATGTAATAATTTTTTCATTTTGTTGTTGTATTTCACAATTATTATCTTGAACAGGAAATTAGAAAGAACATGCAAAAAAAGGGGCGTTTCTGTGAAAAATTAACAATGCAACATATTGAGCTCAATATTTATGTTTTGTTCAATAGAAAAAATTTTTAATTTGAATTAGTTGGAAAAAATGGAAAGTAATTAAATAAAAGTATGAAGTAATTAAATAAAAGTATGAAGTAATTAAATATGCTATAGTAAAAATTCCAGCATGAATTTAAATAAAAAATAAAATTTAAATCAAAATTAATAATAATATTAAAAAATTAAAAATACTAAATTGCAACTGAAACTGAAATTTAAATTAAAAATTACACAAATTTAAATTAAAAATTAAATGTAATCGCAAATTTATATTAAAAATTCAAATTTTAATAGAAAAATTTTGAAATTAAATTATGTAGTTGAAAAAATATGGAAAATAATTAAAAATACTTAAGTAAAAATTGCAACTGAAATTGAAATTTAAATTAAAAATTACACAAATTTAAATAAAAAATTAAAATGGAAATTAATATTAAAAATTTAAATTTTAATAGAAAACTTTTGAACTTAAATTATGTAGTTGAAAAATATGGAAAATAATTAAAAATACTTAAGTAAAAATTGCAACTGTAACTGAAATTTAAATTAAAAATTACACAAATTTAAATTAATAATAAAATTTAAGCGGAAATTTATATTAAAAATTTAAATTTTAATAGTAAAATTTTGAACTTAAATTATGTAGTTGAAAAACATTGAAAATAATCGATTGCCCTTTAGTCGAAAATACCAAATGCAAATTTTTGTACCAATCGAAGAGGGTTAAAGCGTGTCAGAGAGGCATCAAATTTCAGATCACCATATAGAGATCAAAAAATTAAATAAATTTTTTTTTACATACATACATATATCTAATGGCCAAAATCAATAGTCTTGTTCCCAAGGATAACAAATACATATCTATAAAATTTGTTCGCAAAGTGATCAAAGTTGAGTTAGCCGTATGGGACCCCTGTGCGACACCCTTTATCAATCACCGATCGAGACCAAAATTGATATGTTGTATATTTGACCGTACCTACTTTAACCGATTTAGCTGGTGACACTGAAAAAAATGTTCATTTGGTTTTAAGTACCACCCTAATTCACGTACATAATTCACTTCTATTCAAATTTTCATGAATTTCAGCTTAAGAATTGAATTGAATTGAATGTTAAAAACTGGAACAAATTTTTGCCAAAAAACAAATTTGATCACGCGAGTAGATACGTGCAAGGGCGTAGGCGGGGGTGCGGCAGCTGCCCCCCTCCTGGCTAGGTACTGCTTAACATTATACTGGCATCAGAGAATAGTACAGAAATTTACATGTCAAAATAAAACAGTGAGATTTGTTTCAATTCGTGTCTACAGTTCACTAAATATTACAGCATTAGCATTGATAAGCAGAATCTAAGGCCCGGTTTCACCAGCGTGACTAAAGCTAATACTGATTTCACACAGGCGGTTAATAGAGTAATTATCCACATTTTCTTCATTAAGTTGATAATGAAGCTCGATCTTCCATCCAGAAGTTCAATTATTAATGGATCCATTACTAATTAATTGAATTTTTAATCGAATAAAAATCCAATACAACTCTGGGAGGTAAGTTCGTTTTTATTAATTTTGAAGTTTTCAGTGTCAACCGTCAATTCGTTTTGGCATGAATTTATTATCCCAACAAACATTCTCAGAGCACTCATAATTTGGAGTCGGATATGAATCACAAACATGTGTGAAATATGTATGAGCTTAGGAGAAATTTTTTTATAATTTTTTTTTGTTTTTTTTTAAATGATAATTGTAATTCGAAAAATGGGAAGTAGGTATAAAAGTATCACTAAAGTTCATCAGGAGGAAAATACAAATAGACAACACTATAAAGCAAGGAATGAATGTCCCACAATGGTTGTGTTCAGAATCCCAACGGTTACGCAACAGTTGTGTTTTTATCTTCTGGACGCAAAGTTGAGTATTTCTGATTAACACGTGAGTTTGGACACTTTTTTTCATCATAAATTTTTTAGGCTCACTTCGGACAACATTTGTGCTTACGATTTTGACATATGTACAAATATATAAATACCTATATTTATGAATTTTTTAATATGATAAAAATGTTTCAAAGTAGCGAAATTATTGCCGATTATGTTGTGGATAGGTAATTATAATAATAGTTTGTTTATTTTCTGTATCAGCTCGTTCAGAAGGAGCAAATTATATCCCTTTCCGCTCAGTGATATCTACACAACAGTTTTGCTCAACAGTTCCGACTTCTGAATGACAATATCACCGAATGGAGGTCGAGTCTGCTAGGCTGTGAGATATTCGAGTACTTGAAGGCGAGAAACTGTATTTTCCTTTTCCGTCTAATGACAGACAGAGTGCCCAGCTATCTTCACGAAAAACTACAATTTCCAAAATCCACCCGCATAATTAACCTGATCATGCCTAGCTACAATCTCCTACCCTCTGCAAGGCTATTTTTTGTCAATGCTATTCGAATTTGGAATTCCATTCCTGTTTCGGTCCGTAATAGTTTAAACAAAAGCAACTTTAGGAACATTTTATATTCGTATTTTCGACAATAAATATATTTATATATATAAATACTTATATATATAAATATATGTATATTTTTATTTTTATTTATTTTTTATTTTTTTTCATGTTTATTTTATTTTATTTACTTTTTGATGTGTACATAAAAACTGGCATTGGGGCTTGCAAACTACGCTTAACTTAATACTTTAAGCTACTGTTAGATATGTATTTTTTTAATTATTCATTTATTTTATTTACTTATTCTTTCTTTTCTTCTTCTGTTTTTAACTTGATTCTAAAATGAAAATTTAAATTGTAATTTAATTGATTTAATTTCTTACTATTATGTTCTTAACTGTTGTACTATAAAAGATCTCCCAGTGATCTTCTTGTAGTAATATTTCTTATAAATAAATACAAATACAAAAAATGAGAGAAGAGGAGAATAAGCTGGGTGAATGGAGAGAGGGGATGAAGAGAATTGGGTCAGGGGAAGGAAAATGCAAAAACAAAAGACATTTTTTTTGGTTTTACTACATATTCAGGCTCATAAAATGTATGAAATTAGGCTCATATCAGGGGACCACCTTAAGAACAGAAATACATGCATTTCGGACTCCAAAATGAGCTCATAATGAGTGTGAATGCTCCAGTTTGCGATTCCTTTCTGACTTTTTTATGACTCCGAATGTTTACTGGGATTATTTATTAAAAAATTCTTGTCAATAATAACAAATTATTTAATGAAAAGTGACATCTCCTTGTTAATTGAGTGTGTGTGAAACACAAGAATTTATTGTTATATTATAAATGTAATGTACTACATTAATTTTCTGTCTGAAAACAGTATAAAACTAAGTTTTGACTTAAGTTAGCCCAGATTTGAGGTTAACTTACTGTTGGGTTTCACCAAATGAGCGACTTGAATAATTTTGCACACAACAACCCGATCAGCTGTTTTATACATAGTAGTATTTTAGTAGTTTTTTTCCTACTTTTTGACTTTGCGCAACCCAGTTTATTTGACAGTTGTTGTTGTCATTTTTATATTAGCAGTGTTGCTGTAGTCGCACTCACAAACTAGTATTATTGACATTGAAGAGCGGAACAGCAACACTTGATTTTAGTCGCAAAAAAATTGATTTTTGACTGCTTCAAATATTTGATGTGCTTTCCCCCCTGGATAAAATCCTGGCTACGGCCTTGGATACCTGCACAAATAACATTCAATTGCGCTACTCAACTCAAAGTCATTCACACATTTTGTGTGTTACATAATCAACCAACAAAAAAATAAACATTAAATGTTTTTATGAATGTTTTTATTTATTTTTTGTTTTTCCTCTGGGCCACTCATGGCTTAAACCGGTCCACAGCGCAACTCATCTGCGTTAAGCCAAAGCATGTGACTTCACATGGTGGCGCTAAATGGACGCAATTGCAGAGCGGCTAACAGTTTAATTAATTTTTGTTTTTTTTTTTTGTTATGGCAATTGCATTGTTTTTAATGTTTGAGCTTCACAAATGCTTTTTAATTGCGTATTTGGTAAGTTTTTGGCATTGATTTAGAATGTTTTGACGAATGGTAGGTAGGCAAAAGTACACTCAGGGAAAAAAATTATAAAAACTTATGAAAACGAGCTTAAAATGGGCAAAAACGTATTTAAAAGTGATGTAAATAGCAACATTTTTATTTTAAAAATGTTCATTGTAAAATTTTTAAATCAAGAAAAAAAATTTTTAATTTAGAAATGTTAATTTTTATTTTAAGCACTATGAGAAAAAAAGCTGCATCTCTACATCATTTTCTCCTTCGGATTCGAAATTGTATCCAACGGCATTCTCTTCAACTTCTCTCAATCCGAGTCCCAATTAAAAAAATATAGCCCCCGCTTGTTCTCCTCTTCTTTTATACTTTGCCTTAACTGTTTGCAATCTTTATTTCTTATTCTCCTTATTCTCCGTTTTCTTCTTTATTTTATATTCTCCTCCGGATTCGAACCATGACACCAACCTGAAATTCAATCCAGCGCCTTCACATAGTGGAACATTAAACATTATATTGAATGGTAGTAACCTATTTATACTTCCCTTTTCCTAAAAAAAAGAATCCGTGAATTATACATTGTTATAAATATTGGAATATTTTTTAATTTTTGATTCGATTTGAAAGAAATTTAAAACTTTTTTTGGGTTAAATTTTGAACCTTCGGAAGTTTAAAAGTTTCTTATTCCTTTTTGGTTTAAAATTCAAACTTACAAAAGTTCAAATATTTCAAAGTATTTTTTAGAATAAATTTCATATTTTTTTTGTTTAAATCTTACACTTTTTCTCATTTAAACTTTTAAGGTTTAAATTTTAAACTTTCATTGGTCGTAAAATTTGGTTTCAACAAAAAAAATTTTAATTTTTTATTTGAAATTCCAACTTGCTTTTTCGAGAAATGAACAATATAAAAGGCTCATTTATAGTTATTAGACAATTTGAATGAATGAATGAATGGAGAAACAAACAAACACAAAATAATTATGGAAACAGATAAAATGAAGAAGGAAGAAAAGCAGAAGAAGAGGATAGGAAAAAAAGACATAATATGGAAAAGGATTAAGGGGATGTTGGGGGGAGAACAATATGGAAGAAAAGGAGAAAAAAGGATAGGTAAGAAGATACAATAATAGGGAAAATCATGAAGAGGATTTGGGAGCAGATTTTTTTTTAATTTAAACCAAAAAATGTTTAAATTTTAAACTTTTGAAAGTCTTAAAAAAAAATTTTTATTTGGAATAAAATCTAAACCTTAAAAGTTTAAAAATCTTTTAAACTTTTCAAAGTTTAAATTTTAATAATTTTTCGGTCCTGTCCTATATATCGACCAAAAAAGTTTAAAATTTATACCAAAATTTATTTGAGTGTATCAGTTTTCTAAATTAAAAATAAAAGCAATTTCCAAAAAAAATTTTTACTGTTTTTATACTCAGCTGTACTAGTACACAGAGTATTATAGTTTTAATCACATAACGGTGGATTGTAACAGAATGAAATAATCGAGATAGATATAGACTTATATATATCAAAATGATCAGGGTGAAAAGAGAAATCGATTGAGCCATGTCCGTCCGTCCGTCCGTCCGTCCGTCCGTCCGTCCGTCCGTCCGTCTGTCCGTCCGTCCGTCCGTCCGTCCGTCTGTAAACACTCTAACTCGCGCAAAAATTGAGATATTTTGATGAAATTTGGAACGCAAGTTGGTATCGAGACTGGGACGGTTGGTATTGAAAATGGGCGAAATCGGACCATGACCACGCCCACTTTTCCTATATAGAAAAAATCGGAAATTTGGTATCTCAGCCACTAATATAGCTAGAGTTTTAAAATTTTACCCACGTATTGAGCTCGGGCCCTTATGAAGAAATTTGATGAAGTTTTGGAAAATGGGCGGTGCCACGCCCACTTATTAAGGGTCAAACATTGAAAGTTTTATATGTCATAACTCAGAAACCGTTGAAGATATATCGATGAAATTTGGTACGCGTAATTTGCTTACATAGACAAATGTTTTGACGAAAAATTATCAAAATCGGTTTACGGCCACGCCCACTTTTATATATGTGTATTATAAAGTGACCTAATAAAACCATTTTAAGCGATATCTCTGTCAAATATAAAGATCTATCATTGAAATTTTGTCGCATGAGTCCAACTATGGACATAAAACAAAAAACACAAAAATTTTGGAATATGGGCGGTGCCACGCCCACTTATTAAGGGGCAGACATTGAAAGTTTTATGAGTCATAACTCAGAAACCGTTGAAGATATATCGATGAAATTCGGTACGCGTAATATAATTACTTAGTCAAATGTTTTGGCGAAAAATTATCAAAATCGGTTGACGGCCACGCCCACTTTTATATATAGGAAATATAAGGGGGCCTAATAAAAACATTTTAAGCGATATCTCTGTCAAATATAAAGATCAATCACTGAGATTTTGTGGCAGGAGTCCAACTATGGACATAAAACAAAAACTACAAAAATTTTGGAAAATGGGCGGTGCCACGCCCACTTATTAAGGAGCGAATATTGAAAGTTTAATAAGCCATAACTCAGAAACCGTTAAAGATATATCGATGAAATCTGGTACGCGTGATATATTTACTTAGCCAAATGTGTGGACGAAAAATTACCAAAATCGGTTGACGACCGCGCCCACTTTTATATATGTGTATTATAAAGTGACCTAATAAAACCATTTTAAGCGATATCTATGTGAAATATAAAGATAATTCATTGAAATTTTGTGACATGAGTTTTACAATAGACCGGAAACAAAAAATAAAAAAGTTTGGAAAATGGGCGTGGCACCGCCTCTTTTTAGACAAAGGGATATATGAGATTTCTTAGCCTTTAACTCGACAAATAATTGAGATATTATGACGAAACTTGGTTTATACACTTTTATAACATGTGTTAATAGACACGCAAAAATGTATTGAAATCGGTTTATGACCACGCCTACTTTTTAACAAAGATATTTCTGGAACACCCTTTTGGAATTTGTAACGTGAAGTCTTTGTAACTAAAAGTCATAGAGGGATGAAATTTTGCACTAACAATAATATTTGTATGCTTATTTGGATGATTGATATAAATTTTGAAAATGGGCGTGGCTGCGCCCTGTTTATGCAGCACTCGTTTCATATAAAATACACCCTATATCGAACAAACGCAAACAAACAATGAAAGCATACAGCTGAGTATCTAATGTTCGATTGCACTCGAACTTAGGCTTCCTTACTTGTTATTTCAAAAAGTGTGCATTTTACTGTTTCTTTCAAGCTCAAATTCATATGCTGACAAGAGTTAAATTTCAACACTTCTCAAATGTCATTGACTTCTTAATTACACTTGAAAGAGCTCATAAAAATATTTTACATATATTATACATATTTACTAGATATGCATACACATACTTACCTACTTGTTAAAATTACCTTATGTATACTTATATACTTAATCACTCAAGTTAAGTGCTCCCATTCACTAATTACTGTTTACTTTTTTAATATTTAAGTTACATTTTGCAAATAGCTAAAGTCAACAAAATATAAATTCCATTTTGCTTATCACAAGTGATATTTACCTGAGACAAATAGATACTCGCATTGTAGCGTAAAACTGAAAGTAAAAGTGTGCCAACTAAATTGTGTGTACATTAGGCCGGGGCGTTTGACTAATCTATATCTTGTCATTGAAATTCGGATTCCTCTAATTTTTGTGAGTAGAAAACTCTTCCACGACATTTGTCGAAAAATTAATTTTTATGTTCTGGAATTTGGCTTTTATGCAACAAGACGGATTTTTGAAAATCAAAAATGACAAAAATCGCCAAAAAATTAACTAGGCCAATATGCATATTACATTCAACCAAAATTGTATGCTTAATTCAAATATGAAATCAGAATTAAAATAGGATGAGTCGTTTTCGAGATATGGCATGATTTGGAGGCTGAATGTTCAAAATCGCATATTTTCGCAAAAATCTCTAGCTCTATATAGTAATATATATTAAGTTTTCTTGCATTTTACTTAAAGATGAATTTACTTCAATGTAGCAACATCATTTTAAAATTATAATTTAGCTTGCGGCATAGGAGAACTACACCATTTCAAGTTGTACTTCAGAAAATTCTAAGTATATTTCAGAAAATTCCTAGTATATTTCAGAATATTCCAAATGTACTTGAGAAATTTTCCATACATTTAACTTGGAAAATTTCTTAAATACATTTGGAATTTTCTGAAATTCACTTGGAATTTTCTGAGGTACAATTTGAAATCGTGTAGAATGCACTATTTTTTCGTTAGCCTAAAATCATGGTATAGGATCTCTATGTTAAAGTCGTCCGTTATCGATGATTTTCACTGACAGCACTTTGTTTACAATAAATGCTCTAAATACAAAATTTCAGAATTTTAGCTGCACAAATTTAAGATTTATACCGCCCAGACTGTAGACTTATGGTACCTGTTTGAAATTTATTTTTTACTTTATTCAACTCTAAGAAAACTCAAAGTTACTCATACGCCATAGGGCACTACTGAAAGCGAAAATCCGTCTTGGTCCATAAAAACCAAATTCCGGAACATCAAAATTAGTTTGAGTGAAATGTCGTAGAAGATTTTTCTACTCAGAAAAATGAGAGGAACCATAATTTCTATGATATGATATCGTCTAAATTCCCTACATAAAAATCGTCCCGGCCTAGTGCACGTCTTACAAGAAAAACGCACTGCGTTTGATCCTTGGCCGCGCACTTTTATAGCTCCGCAAAAAAGGCAAATTTTGCTATGAAAGAACATTTCATCAAAATCCATTAGCCATTCGAATGAAATGAATAATTCTACTCACTTTATTTACTTTCAGTTACAAATGAGACAAATGCGCAATAATTTGCTTAAGTGAAAATTTTCACTCTCGGTACAAAGCTCAGTTCATAGTGTTGCAAGAGGTGAGTTTTAGTTAAAAATGGCCACAGCAAAACCAGAAGAATTTATCTTGCGCCATGACAGCGGTGGTGAACTCTACTCAATGCCGGCGCTGCAGAACTTCGAGTACTTCAGCAATTACAGCAACGACAGCAACAACACCTTTAGTATTTATGCACATCCAACATTAGCAGAATATTATACAAGTAAATAAGTGACGAAAAGTTCAATTTTTGATCACACTTCTGTACATAAAAGTTGGCTTTTTAATCACATTTCTATACATAAATTTCCTTTATATTTTTCGCTCTTCTTTTAGATCTCTCAACATTTGTTACACTCTGCCTCTTCATCGGCGTTTTCATAGTGATGCTCAACATATCCATCTTTTTCACTACAGTCGCAAAACTGAAGCAACGCTTACACAAACCAATACTTCATCTCTCCATAGCGCTTGTCGCACTTTACCCACTGATCAGTATTGCTGCCTTGGTTACGCTGCTGTTGCCAAAACTTTGGTTCACCTGTCACACGGTGATGCATTTGTCATTCAACATTGGTGCAATATTCTACTATCAACTATGCCATCATTATATCGGTTCAGAGATTAGTTATATGAAGAAAACAGCTGGTATGATGGTATCAATTCAGACACCACCATGTTGTTGTTGTTGCGCTTGTTTGCCGGCTGTAACGCCGACACGGGAACGTTTTGCTGTATTAAAGTGTATGGTGTGGCAAATGGTATTCATACAAGGCAGTATTATGTTGGTGTTAAATGGAATCTACTATAATGATTTGGTAAGTTCCCTCCAAAAAAGTTATATAATCAAAAAGCCTAATAAGGTAGAGTGTGGGAAAATTGTGAGAGAGTAAAATGTTGCACAAAAATGTGAATTTATGCATTTAAACAAAAAAAGGCTTTTTATAACCCTTTATGCAAGCCTAATTATAAGCAATGAGATAGGCCATTATCGTACAGTGAATAAGCCTCGGCAATATGGCTTCCTTTCAGTGATAGAGTAGTCCTTATGGGCTGTTGACATCAACTAAATAAAGCAAGCCTTATTATTTATTTATTTATTTATTTTATTTATTTATTTATTTATTTATTTCTGTCTACTGGAGATCCTTACAGACAATTAAATTAAGTTAAATTAGTAATTTCAGTTGAATATTGTAAATAAATTCAACTTAAATCTATATAAGTTAGTGTTGAGATCAATATTATTAACATAGCTATTACAAAGTCGAATAATTCTAGTGACAGGTTCATTATAACCATAATTTGTCTTATGATAAGGCTCGACAAGTAAACGGTTATGCCTTAAATCTCGCGACGGATCATAGAAATTGAACAGTAAACGCAAATCATCACAGTCTATGATATGATTAATTAAATTATATGCAAAAATTAGGGCAAAGTAAGTCCGTCGATCTTGCAACGATTGTAAGCCAAGAAGTTTCCTCCGGCCCTCATAGGGCGGTAAACCATTTGGCCAATTCATTCTATATAATGCCATTCTGGTGAATGTTCTCTGAACTCGTTCAATTTTATGAATTTGTGATGTATAAAAGGGATTCCACACCAAGCAACAATAGTCAAGATGACTTCTCACCAATGAGATGTAAAGTGATTTTATTGTACACGGATCCTTGAATTCGGCTCCATTTCTTCTAACAAATCCTAACATAGATAATGCTTTAGAGAGAATGTAATCTACGTGCTTATGAAAAGTAAGTTTGGAGTCAAAAATCACTCCAAGATCCTTTATTTCAGATAATCGGTCTAATATAATATTATTTAGCGAATAGTTAAATCTGATAAGGCTAGGAGACTTGGTATATGATATAACGCTACATTTGTTTGTATTGAGAAACAGCTTATTAGCGGTGCACCAATGCTGAAATACCTCCAGATCTGATTGAAAGTTGGTATTGTCGGAATTGTTACGTATTGGTATATAAACTTTGACATCATCCGCAAACATCAAGCAATTTACAGATTTGAAGTGCAATGGTAAGTCGTTAATGAACAAGATGAATAATAGCGGTCCACAGTGAGTACCTTGTGGTATTCCGGACCAGGCATTGATAGCAATGTCGGATGTAGTTTCCCCTATCTTTACCAGCATTTTCCGACCAACTAAGAAACTCTCAAAGAATTTCAAGAGTGTACCTCGAATACCATATAAATAAAGTTTATGCAAAAGAATATAATGGTTCACCTTATCAAAGGCTTTGGAAAAGTCGGTGTAAACAACGTCAAGTTGATATTTATCTTCGAAAGCTTTAACAATTTTATTTACTATGGTTAGAAGATTCGTGCATGTAGACCTTCCTGGAAGAAATCCATGCTGAAACTGACTAACGAGATGTTTGGTATGTTGAAAAAGTTTAATATTAAGTATATTATCGAATAATTTGGCAAGAGTACATTGTTTCACGATTGGTCTATAGTTAGTGATTTTATTGCGATTACCTGATTTAAATATCGGTGTAATTGAACATACTTTCCATGAATTGAGAAATATTCCATGCGTAATGCATATACTGAATAATTTCGAAATAGGATAGCAAATACTATCAGATAGAAGTTTCAAAAACGTTGGGGTAATTCCATCCAAATCAGGTTTTGAACTAGGTTTTAAGTTGGAGATGGCAAGTGAGACATCTGCAGAGGAAATTTCGAAATTCGTAGTTGTATTAGAATTGGTTAATGATTGAAAGAATGTAGAACTAGTGTCGAGGGAATTATTACTTTCTTCATATACTTCCTGGAAGAACTTTGCAAAGAGGTTGCATGCGCCAAGAGAACTATCGGACACCACACCATTATATTCAAGTGTAGTTGGGAACCCATTTGTATTGCGCTTGTTGTTGACATAAATCCAAAAATTTTTTGGGTTACGCTTTAAACTCGATTCGACAGTCGAAATGTATCGATTATATAAAAAATGTTGTAAGCAGTCATAGTCTTTCTTCAGCTTAATAAGGTGAAGATTATCTGACGGACTGTTGGTTTTCTTGAACTTTTTGTAAGCCTTATTTTTAAGGTTTTTCAGATGACACAACCTCGAATTAAACCAAGGAGGCTTATTACGTATAACTTGGGTTTTTGACGGGACAAATTCAGCAATGCAACTAAGTAGCATAGTGCGGATTATATCGTACGATTCAATTGGGTCAGCGGAAGAGTTCAAGACTGACCAATCAATTATGAGCCTTTGTTCACACAACTTAGGTTAGGTTAGGTTACATAGATCCTGTGATCCCTGACATAGACCACACATAGTCCTTAGTGTTGCCAATAGCATATTGGAGGCTTTATATTAAACCTGGAATGCAAGACTTGGCAAGTTTTAGTATTTTGTGTCTTTTCTGATTCGCAATGCCTTCTAGAACCTGAAGTGTGCAGAACCGGGGCGGAGTCTGCCAAATGCTGGCAATTGACACAGAAGATATTCTAGAGTGCCAACAGCATCGGGTTCGTTGCATGCTATGCACGCCTGACTATGCACCAGTCCCATTTTTAACTCATGAGATGGTGTGAGAGAGTGCCCTGTTAGTACTTATATCGATTGTCAATCTACAGTCTGCTCTAGGAAGTGTGAGTAAATAGTTGGCGATTTTTGCTTTGTATGACCGAGGCATGATTTTGGCGTTCTTGCATGATAGCAGGATATTCCAATGGGGATCGCTTTGCGTATAAGTGCCTGATCTATTTGAGCTTTGTAGTAGTTTAGAGAGGGAAAAATGTTTTCCATATTCACTAGTTCAACGTATGGCAATTGGTTCGTAGTCCTTTCTTCCATTTGTTTTGTTCTATTTTTACCGGTGGTCCCCTGTTGTGGTCAATTTGTTGAGTAACGTAGCATGAGCTCACAATACAACTTATGTTGGTAGGTCCCTTAGAAATTTCAGGCATTACTTAAATTCTACTATAAGTCTTATCATCATCTGAGATAAGCCTGAAATAAGGCGTATATTGTTTTGATGGGTTGTGAAAGAGAGAAAGAGCGTGTGAGTGCACAATTATAGAGAATTACAAAACAACGTAGGTAAATCCTACGAAAACAACATCAACTCAACAAAAAGTAGTTATGATAGTCAGCCTACCTTAAAATTGGTTGCATCGACTATAACAATTGCTATTTGCGTATTTTACACATTCAGAGAAAAGTTGAAAAAAATCTTTTGTTTGCATTTTTCTCTCCATCCTCCCTCCGTGCGGTTTCCAAGTACAAATTATGTGTTTTATTACAACACCGCTTGTTTTCCATTGCGGCACCTTCTCTTCACCTTCACTGATTGCTAAGTATATTGTGTTCTCTATTTCATATTCTCCTCCGGATTCGAACCATGACATTCACATGAGATTCAGTCCAATGGGACATTCAACATTATATTGCTTGCTTCCTTGTTACTTTTATACTTACATCCCTTTTTTCGAAAAAGTATCTATGAATTACAAATCATTCACGTTTGCAAGCAACAAGTAACAAGTTTCATATGTCATATTGCACGCTTTAAGTTGGAAGTGTAGCCATGCCAAATAGGAAATGTTGATGTTGAAATGAAATTGTTAATTTAAAAATATTTAATTGTTGGGGTAAGTGGAAAAAAATTCAACAACTATTTACAGCGAAGGTTGAGTGTATAGCTATTTCACGAAAAACCATTTTCGATCATCAGCACTCTTTTCGGAAGTGGATGCACCGGGGATTGAACCCGAGTCCATTCCAACTTCAGCCGCAATGACCCAACGGATAAACACACTCGGCCATTGAGACTCTGTGCAAGCTGTTGGATTTTCCCCACTTTTGCCTTTTTCATTTTCAACATTAACGTTAGTGTGTATATGCTTTTGCATATATTCTCCACAAACGTGCTGAATTTTTGTTGTAGGCAGTTCGCAATGAACATTGTTGTTGGTATTTTATTTTATGTATATACCAAACAACGTTAACAATTTTACTTGAAAGAGTTTTTAGTGCTTAGCACGAAATTTTTATTTTTAATTCAATTTTTAATTGTTGGGGTAAGTAACAACAATTAAAAATTGAATTAAAAATAAAAATTTCGTGCTAAGCACTAAAAACTCTTTCAAGTAAAAATATTTAATTTAACTCTAAAAATTAGTGTGATTCAACACGAAATTAGTCAACAGTGAAAAATGTAACATTGGGCGATATTAATAAAATCCAAGCAAATGCTTTTACTCAAAATTTCAGAAATTTGACATTAATTTGTATGAAGCAAATTTCAAAATTTGAGTAAAAGGTCTGAAATCTTAAGCAAAAGCAAATGCTTGGCTTTTATTAATATGACCCATTGTCACCGTTGGGAGCTAGTATTTTTACAAGTCTCTTTTTCCCTCAGTGTAAGCGCTTAATTTCGTTTTTTATTATCAGTAAAACAAATGATTTGTTTATCGCTGTTAGACAGGCAAGCGCCACTGCTTTTTGTGCTAATTGCTAAAAACAAAATAAAAACAATGAAATAAAGCACCCACACACATGCTATTAGGTGCCGAAAGAATGTACTAAATATGTAATAAATACACACTTTGTATAATCAATTGCTGACTATATAAATATGTACATACTTTAGTACGCAACAATAAATTAAATATTGATTTTGTGTATATACTTATATACATACATATATATATACATACATATTTTATATAAAAACAAGTAAGGAAGCCTAAGTTCGAGTGGAATCGAACATTAGATACTCAGCTGTATGCTTTCATTGTTTGTTTGCGTTTGATGGAAACACGGTGTAGGTACTTTATATAAAGCGAGTGCTGCATAAAGTGGGCGTAGCCACGCCCATTTTCAAAATTTTTATCAGTCATCCAAATAA
This sequence comes from Urophora cardui, assembly GCA_960531455.1. Classification (NCBI taxonomy): domain Eukaryota; kingdom Metazoa; phylum Arthropoda; class Insecta; order Diptera; family Tephritidae; genus Urophora; species Urophora cardui. The sequence continues at coordinate 129,186,438 of OY482673.1, forward strand.
GCATATGAATATTATACTTTGTGTAAAATTTCATTCCTTTATGACTTCTAGTTACAAAGATGTCACGTTACAAATTCCTAAAGGGTGTTCCAGAAATATCTTTGTTAAAAAGTAGGCGTGGTCATAAACCGATTTCAATAAATTTTTGCGTGTCTATTAACACAAGTTATAAAAGTGTATAAACCAAGTTTCTTCATAATATCTCAATTATTTGTCGAGTTATAGGCTAAGAAATCTCGTATATTCCTGCTTCTAAAAGTAGGCGGTGCCACGCCCATTTTCCAAAATTTTTGTGTTTTTTGTTTTATGTCCATAGCTGGACTCCTGTCATAAAATTTCAATGATAAATCTTTATATTTGACAGAGATATCGCTTAAAATGTTTTCATTAGGCCCCTTTATAGTTCCCATATATAAAAGTGGGCGTGGTCGTCAACCGATTTCGCTAAAATTTTGAACATGTATTACTACAAGTAATAAAAGTGTACACACCAAGTTTCGTCATTATATATAAATTATTTGTCGAGTTATGGGCTAAGAAATCTCGTATATTCCTGTTTCTAAAAAGAGGCGGTGCCACGCCCATTTTCCAAAATTTTTGTGTTTTTTGTTTTATGTCCATAGTTGGACTCCTGCCATAAAATTTCAATGATATATCTTTATATTTGACAGAGATATGGCTTAAAATGTTTTTATTAGGCCACTTTATAATACCCATATATAAAAGTGGGCGTGGTCGTCAACCGATTTTGGCAATTTTTCGTCCAAACATTTGTCTAAGTAAGTATATCACGCCTACCAAATTTCATCGATATACCTTCAACGGTTTCTGAGTTATGACTCATAAAACTTTCAATGTTTGCCCCTTAATAAGTGGGCGTGGCACCGCCCATTTTCCAAAATTTCACCACATTTCTTCATAAGGGCCTGAGGTCAATACGTGGGTGAAATTTTATCACTCCAGCTCTATTAGTTACTGAGATACAAAATTTCCGATTTTTACTATATAGGGGAGGTGGGCGTGGTCATGGTCCGATTTCGCCCATTTTCAATACCGTCCGTTCCTGTCTTGATACCAACTTGCATTCCAAATTTCATCAAAATATCTCAATTTTTGCGCGAGTTATCGTGCGTACAGACGGACAGACGGACAGACGGACAGACGGACGGACGGACGGACGGACGGACATGGCTCAATCGATTTCTCTTTTCACCCTGATCATTTTGATATATATAAGTCTATATCTATCTCGATTATTTCATTCTGTTACAATCCACCGTTAGGAAATCAAAACTATAATACTCTGTGTACTAGTACAGCTGAGTATAACAAAAACAAACAAAGCTAAATATTCTAGCAACGTGTAGCTATATGTAAGTCGCGCATTGGACAGCGACGCTCACATAGCCTCGGTGGCGCAGTAGGCAGCGCGTAAGTCTCATAATCTTAAGGTCGTGAGTTCGAGCCTCACCCGGGGCATTTAATTTTTTTTAACAAATTATTATTTTTTTATTATTTTAATTTTTTTTTTTTTCAATATACTAATTATATATTTGCAGGAATTTTTCGCGGACGTGCAACTTTACTTTTTACCCTTTATTATTGCCTCAATTGTGCTGGGCATGTGGGGACTAAATATCACTGTACGCGTGGTGAATAATTTACATGCTAATTACAGTACAATGGTGAGTAAAAGAAAACTTATATTTTTTTAAAGTGCAAATTATATACATATATGTATATTTTTTTGAATTTTTCTCCCTTTTTCTTGTTATTTAGAAAAAAATGTTTGCTTTACAAATAATTTTATTGCTGTGCAAAGCGCAATATCTTATAATGCACACACAATTGCATGGCCTTGAACTGGGTGGCGCATATCCAATGAATCACATTATCTACAAGCAAAGTGAGTTATTTTAATAAAAAATTTTATATACAAGTCTTTTAAACGAATTTCCGTCATCCCTTGTCAAGTTTGATTAGTTTCGTTCACCGAAAAGGTTACTGAAGATAGCACAACGCCGAAACCGGTTTATGACCTAATCAATCTTGACAAGGAAATTAGTTCCACAATACATCGCAATCCTACCCTGTTGGAAAACCCAAAAAACAAAAACGAAAGTATCAGTTTTTTTTTCTTTATTTCTTACTCTATTCCTTTACAGCAATCATAAATACTTTGATTTTAGTGGAAATGGTTTTAGTGTCGCTGTTCGTGCAAAACGCCTATAGAATACCAATACAAGTTGAAGTTGAGGAATGCTGAGTTGGGTGGTGGTACATACTTAAAAAGGAAATGGCGTTACTTAAGTGTGTTAATTAATTACTTAATAGAAAAACTAATTAAGTTAGTTTTTTAATTGCATTAGTTTTTTTTTTCTTTTAAAAGTGATTTTTAGCATACATACATAAGTATTAATATCAAATTAACTTTATTAAAAACTAACAGCCAGTTTCACGAAAGAATTTAAGTATAATTTAATTTTTTTTACTTGAATTTTTTATGAAATCTGACAGGGCAAAAATTAAATTTTCACTTAAATTTTTTCTTGAAACTGACTGTAAGTAATAGGGTCTATACACGATGCGTCTGATTCAAGAGTCAGTTTAGTGGTATTGGTGAAAATGTGCATGACTCTGGCATGACTCAAGAAAATTAAAATTAGTTTGATATTTTGCTGTGACTCGCCTGTCAAATTTAATGATGGCGAGTCAACACGTACACAGATGACTCGCGAGTCAGATGCACTGTGTATAGACCCTATAAGGAAAATGAGTTTTTCTGACATCTATTTCTTTGAATTGTGATAAATTGTATGCAATATAAAGTAAGATTAATTTAAGTAATTACGCTATATTCATTGATACTTGCAATATGTAAATAACCTTAGTACTTAGTAATTTAGTAGATATCATATTTCATAGATAGAGTTTCAAGAATAAAAAATTATAAAATGTACATAAATATTCCAAATTACCGAAATGAATGACCAGAGAGGGCAAAAATGAGTACTTTAGGACTCCTTAGGACGCGATCAGAAATAAGAACTTTAAGACTTTTTAGGACGCGATGAGAAAAATCTATCACAAATCATCATTCATCATATAGTAAACACTCGAAAAGTCGCATTAGAAAGATTTTTGGTGTATGATAAGGAACTTAATATGATCCAAGAAGCTCCATTGAAGAAATCATATCGCTTCAATGTTACTCGGTAAAACACTGTCCGCCGAAAAATATGTATATGATTTCTGAGTTAGCTAGTCAGCTTCTTGGAACCAAAATGTGTAAACTTCTATGAACTTCTACTTGAACTCCCCATGCTGCTTCTTGTATTACTGCTATTTCCCTTAGGCCCTTCCAAGTATAAAAACTGCTAAAAAAAAAGTTGACAGAACTAAATATGGAGTTATAAGTACTTAAAGTAGCATAGAACAAATTGAAAAACGGGCCGCTTTATGCGCGCTCCGTAAAAATGTATGTAAATGGATCAGACTTCTAAGTATGTTACGCTAAGTGTGCTTAATCAAATGGACTCAAACCCCATTGAACAGGAATTTTGAGTGAGTTTGTTCTGCTACGTTAAGTATCCATAATCAATAACGCTTTAAAAGTTAAGAGAACTAATTCCGCCGTAAGACAGAAGGCTTCAGCAAACAATATTATATTGAACTCTTTTCTAAATCGCTGCCAGTCAAGGACAAGAAGAAAAAAAAAACATATTTTATTTTGTAAACCTTTGCCGTAGCAAAATAGAGCTCTTTTGCTCAACTCATATTGAACGCCTCATTTGCCATTTCCCGGCGCCAGACGGCACTTTCCTGCATAGCCTATGTAAGATGGCAGACGTCGACGTAAAGGACCTGGCAAACTTCATCGGGTTTTCAAACTGGTTTAAAAATGGGGAGTAATCGCTTTTCTCGTGGTATTACAATGAGCCTACACATTGACCGAAGTGTGCCGCTATGGGAGCAGCCACTCCAAACTAACCTAAGAGCCTATACACACTTGCGACTCAATCGATTTGGTCGAATTGGACTGTTGTATTCACACTACTCCAACTATTTAGTCGAATCGGTGGCAGCTATTCACACTTGAGACTAAATAGTCGTGCGATTGACAATGACATAGTGTTGCCAATGTTCACATTTTACTCAGCAAATTTTACATTAGTGGTCTTCATATAAAGTGATGAAGTATTAAATTGTTAAAGTTTATCTGCATTCTTACATGAAAGCACCTTCTTGTCAGCTGTCAACTTGATTAATAAATAAAAAACAATAAAATAAACAAAAAGTGCATACATTGTTTGGCTTTGTTTCTTATTAAACTAGCAACTAGCTGTCAAGTAAATGAAAAGAGAAAAACGGAAGGAATTACGATCATAAAGGCGAAACGAACAGAAGTACAAGAAACGGAAAAATAGTAAAAATCAGCCATTAATAATTTTCATGAAATTTCATTTTCATTATTTCTATTTTAAAATGCAATTAATGACATTTGAAGAGAACAACAATATCAAGAAACATATGAAAACGGAAGTAAATATCCTTAGTTAGATAATTCTTGTCTATAACTACACCATTTCCAGATGGATTTTAGAAAGCGTCAACTGGATTTTAGAAAGGGGAAATTGGATCTTAGAAATGTCAATTGGATTTTAGAAAGGGGAAATTGGATTTTAGAAATGTCAATTGGATTTTAGAAAGGGGAAATTAGATTTTAGAAATGTCAATTGGATTTTAGAAAGGGGAAATTAGATTTTAAAATAGCCAAATGGATTTTAGAAAGGGAAAATTGGATTTTAGAAATGTAGATTTGATTTTAGAAAAGGGAAATTGGACTTTAGAAACTTTAAATTGGACTTTCGAAAATTTATATAATTATTAATTTATACTTTCATACGCAATAAAGAATTTCTATTCGAAAAATTCTGTGTAAAATTTATTTTAAACGCACATTCTGAAATCCAATTCACGCTTTCAAAAATCCAATTTTGTTTTCTAAAATCATTTTAACGCTTTCTAAAATCCAATTGACATTTCTAAAATCCAATTTCCCCTTTCTAAAATCCAATTGACATTTCTAAAATCCAATTTCCCCTTTCTAAAATCCAGTTAACGCTTTCTAAAATCCATCTGGAAATGGTGTAGTTAATAAGAAACGAACCTTTTGTTTTTAAACATTTTGAAAATATTAATTGAAATATTCAATCTCTACAATTTACCAAAAGTGAAATAAAAGTAGTGCTGTCAGCATGGCAACTCTTTCCACTACGAATATCACTGTTGTTGTTGTAGTCGTTCGACTAAATTGTCTCAAGTGTGAATACGTAGAAGGGCGCCTTGCTGATCAAGCAGTTGTACAACTGTTTCAGTTGGAATGAAATTGGGCTGCAAATCCAACTGTTTCAGTTGTACAACTAATTGAATGTAGTGTGAATGCTTCCATACATTCCCATGCAAATCAACATTCGACTAAATCGATTGAGTCGCAAGTGTGTATAGGCTCTAACAGCTCTTTTGCACAATGTCGCAAGGTTGACTCATAATAAATGCTTTGCAAATGCCGATTGACATTTAGGAAAAAAAAAAAGATATCCAATTGCTTTGTCTGTAAGATTCTTACATTAAATTTTCATTTCATGTTCATGAAAAGTTTTGGTTTATTCGGTGTAAACTTGTTGTAGCCACACGCAAGTAGGCTTATCGTATGGGTAGACTTTTAGACCTATACGATAAGCAATATCATAATATCGGGATATGTGTGCATACCAAATAAAATAAATCGTTGTGATATAAAGTTGGAAATGTGTGTATACATATGTACATTCAATCCATCCATTCAACAGGTATGAGCATCCACCAAACCCAGCCAAACGTAATAGCAAATCAATAAATCAAAAAAAAGAGGTTCATAAAAGAGGCAACGAATCATAAAGATACTCGGATGTATATACATATGTATGTTTATATGTTTTTGTTTGAATAAGCACAGATACATCTGTTGCAAACGTGCGTACAAACTTATTCCCATTCCAATGCGTATCAATTACTCTATGAGAATATGTATAAAGAAGGAAATATCTGATTTCATATTTACTTGTATATGATTTTATGTTACATGGATGTGTATATGCGTATGTTTCTTTGTATAAAGTAATATTTGCGGAAGCACAACAAACAGCCGCACAGTGGGCTGAAATTGACAAGTAGGGACATAGGACTTCAATTGTATATTTTCATATTCTATGATATTTTGCCATAATTTTTAGTTATATAACTTTTTTTCGTAAAACCTTGTTTTAAGAAGTTATCAGGGTTTTAGTAATAGATTAACATTAGATTCGTTTATTTGTATGCGATTGTTTAAACTTTAAACCTTCTCGGATCCTCCCTCCGGCCCAAGAATATGAAAATAGGTTCTTTTATAGTAAATAAAATGAAAAAAAAAATCACTTTTCTAAAAACTAGATGGAGCTACACCAAAAACCGCGCAATTTTCAGGAATTTCAAGGTATGTTTAGTTTTATGTATGAAATAAGTTGAGATTTTGCACAAGATAAAAAATTGTTATCTAGTCGTACGTAAAATTAACCGCTTAAACGAATGGTGTATTCAGTTTTTTGGTACACTACTCAGGGAAGGTGATACCGCGGCCTAAAGTGAACATTTTGTTTTCTTTCTCACGAATCTATATTCTTCCTGATAGCTTAAAATTTTTTTTTTAAATTCAATTACACATGAGGCTGTGTAATTTAATGCAGGTTTCAAAAATACATTCAGATTAAAAATCTAACAATATTTGGATGAGCTCTTGAAGTTTAAGTGAAGCAAAGTGGGGTATAATAAGGCATACCAGAATATTTTAAAGAATAGCAGCGACATTTGATTCTAATTTTAGGCTTATGTATATGCATATGGCGAAACGGTTGACACGGCAAAATGACTTCACACTGAAGTCCTAAAATATTTTTGGTTTCATTATACCGAGCAATGAAAACTGATGCGCAATACTGGCATATGACTCAGTTAGTAATGGAATTCTTATTGAAATTGCAAAAAAACCGAAATTTTACGAACCACGAAAATTAATAAAATAGATAGTACGTTAGACCTTATGTATAAATAAATAAAATTAATTATGGGGAAACGTGAGGAAACTGAGTTAACGACAAACAAAAAATCGAAAAAGATGAAAAAATTTTTAACTTTGACCAGCTGTCACTCAACCAGGGTTGGTTCAATCATTACAAGTTGTATGTCGTTAGAAGCGTATTTTAATCATCTACCGAACGAGGTACTGCTTGGGGTTGTCGCATTTCTCTCTTCAGCGAAAATAATAATATTGCCATAAGACCTAGTCATTAATGGAACTATGACTGAAATTGCAAACTTTTCCGAGCTTTTCCGAACCACGAGGACTAGTAAAATATATAGTAAATGAGACCTTATATATAAATATATGAAATTAATTTTGAGGAAATGTGAGGAAATTGAGTTAAGGGCAAAATTCTGAATTTGTCCATGCATTTTTTTTTTTAAATTTGCTATAACTTTTAAATTAAAGACTTTATGAAAATTTATTCAGATACAAAAACCTCATGTAATAAGGTTTAGAATCGAACTCCATAATTAGTTTTTTATTATTAACTAGCTTTTATTTCATGTCTCTATGTCCACTACCGACCAATTTCAGCCCACTGTGAGCCGCCTCGATTGGGTTGGTTTATTGAGTATTAATAATTCAGTAACTCAAAAAGGGCCACTAAATTTGCAATTGAACTGAGTTTGATTTTCAGTTGAGTGCACTCCCAAAGGACTTTTGTGTGAAAAAATTTTAAGGAGGTTCTGTAAAACAATTGGGAAGTTAAAAAAAAAGGAAAAAGACTTAGCTGCTCAAAAAGCTCTCAGCGAATAACTTGACTTTAGCTCACACTTCGTGCCAAGATTCAGTTAAAACGAACAACGTCTCGATCTCTATAAGTACACATCGCCTTTTTTCTATAATTTTGTGTGCATTTTGGTCGCCATGGAGATACTAAAGAAAACTTTTCTAAGACAAATGATTTTGAATCTACATATGTATATACATATATAAAATTTTATGGGGTTTTTATGTGAGAAAATGGCTCTATACATAGGCTATATTTTTTTCTCGCTAAATGGCGCGGGAGTTGCCATATTCCGTATTTCTAATCCGATTCTGCTCGTTTATGTCACGTATGCTTTTTATGTAATGAAGAACTTACAAAAAATGAACCTGCTAAGGAATTTAGGCCATATTTAATTGCGGGAAATTTAATCCCGAGATATAGGCCAATATATGGACGTTGATGGACCCGAAATATATTTGAACAATATTGGTTGCAAATTAAAGGTTTCAATCAGCAGTGCTACAATAGAGGGTTCACTCTATTCCAACTCTATTCTCTCTATTCAAGTCGGTGCTCCAGATAGAGGCCAAAACATTGACCGAGATGGTCCCGAAATATTTTTCAGCATTATTGGCAACAAGTTATTGGAGCCGATCAGGGTTTCAATATATAGTACATGCTATTTTGATATCCCAATCGGTACCCGAGATACTTGAACGGATTCAATTGATATAGAGCGATATGTGGACTCGGATGGCCACGGAATATTGATGATAGGGAATGCGAGAGGAGGAGAAAGAGAGAAAGAGGGAAAAAGAAGGAGAGAGAGAGAGAGTAGTAGAGGAGAAAGAGAGAGAGAGGGAAAAAGAAGGAGAGAGAGAGTAGTATGGGTGAAGCAAGAGATAGAAGGAATGGGAGATGGAGAGTCGTAGGGCGATTGGTAGGCAGTGGCATAGTCTAATTTGTTGCAGCGAAGCGGTACGGGTTTTGCCAGTCTATAATAATGTTCTAAGGAAGATAAAACCTGAACCTGAAGAAAGTAAAACACTACCGGCCATAAATATAACAAGAAAATGCTAAACGAGTATTTCGGAAATGCGTAATATCCATCTCGGACAGACATAACCGGTCACTTATCATATACATCTTTCTATTTATAAATCACGGTTACATAACCAATGACAGCATCAGATGACTTGACGCTAACAGTTTTCGAAAGAAGATGTCTTCGGATGATTTGCAAATCATTGAGCATTGACGACGAATGGCGGCAGTAGATCCTGTTCAAAAACTATTGACAATGCTATTCATTGTATTAGCAAAATCATGGGAAAAGAGACTTGGCCTACTTTGGTATTTTTAATTATCGCAAGAAGCACGAAAGAAAGAATAAACAAGTAAGAATGCGTCTCTCCTTGTGCAATCGAAAAAAAAAGCCGGAAACCTTTACAAAAAAACTATGACCCTATGAAATAAGAACTACTAATCTCCTCTGCATTCCTTATCAGTTCTTAGTCTTGAAAGAAGAAAACTACAAAAGCAAACATATGTACAAAGAAAATTGCCACTAATTTCAATAAACTTCCAACACATTGATCATTAAACTGTTTGTGTTTGTGTTGAAGTGCATGAGTGCATCTGCACTGAACAACCACTGTGACTAGACCAACACCAACACCAGTCAATCAATCAATCAATCAACCAACCAAGCAAACCAGCGTATAACAAAGACACACACAATAGCAATTGAATTGGCCCACAGGAGCGCTCAAGTGGCAAAATAACGAAAAGCGAGAGCTACAAATTATGTTGCACAAACATGCACGCATACGAACAACCCTGCAAAAATCATTGGATTATATGCTCCATTTGTGGTAGGTTGGAGTACTTTCAAAGTGACCACTAACATAGCGTAAACGACCGATTCATGTATCTGCATCGTTTCGTAGTTAGCCGAACATAACAAAAACCAAATGTTTATCGCGACGACGACGATATGTGTATACATAAATAACTATATACATACATATGTTTGAATGTATACACGTCATTCGTCGTCGCGATAAACATTTGGTTCTTGTTGTTATGTTCGGCTAACTGTTAGGTACTCCATCAATTAATCCAATGTAGGTACTCCATGGATTAATTTGATTGTTATGCGGGACTGGAGTATATACTCCATTGCAATGACATGCAACGTTAAATGGACCATATTTTTTGTATGAAATGTGGCAAGTTATGGAGTAATCGGTTGGTCCATAGCGAGCACTCCATGGATTAGCGAATGGAGTACTCGGAATTTTTGCAGGGAAACAGAAAACAAATACAAATAAAGAACAAGTGCAACAACTACAAGCGACACAAGAATGCAGTTGAAAGAAGGGTTTTGTGGGCGGTTAATGTGTCGAGGGCGGCGGGAGCATTTGTGGCACTGAAGCTGTCGACAGCACCAAAGTATTATCACGATTACGAGTTTACGATTTTAATGAGAGTGGTATATACTTAAAAGCCACCAATCACTTATCGATTTTTTCCGACTCTCATTTTGGCTGTATTTTGAGCTGAAAGTACATATGTGCGCGTGTTGCAACACGATACACTGTCCATTTTCGCACAAGAGATCAATGGAGAGATTCAAAAACTCTACTCGGAGGACCGAAAAAAATCATCTGCACAGACGGAACAAAAACATAATATGATACTCGATCCGGCTGGGACCAGTAGGCCGACTTCAGGTGTCATTATGCTTTAGGTAAAATGGCAAACGTTTTTCAATCGGAGATCTATGCCTTATTAAAAGCAGCAGAATGGCTAATTGGTGAAAGGCGGAGTGGATACCAAATTGGTATCTGCAGTGACAGCCAGACTGCACTGAAGACACTGGCAACTGCGCGAACTTCTTCAAAATTTGTTCACGAATGTAAATTGAAGCTTGACTGCGTAGCAAAATGGAAAAAAACTTCAACTTATGTGGGTAGACGGACACTGCGGTACTCAAGGTAACGAACTGCCCAAAGAATTGGTAAATTGCCAATTGCAACGCAGCTAATCATAGGACCAAGTATGGCTGGCAGTGTGAGGTATATATGAAGGGAACTCACGTGAGACTTTGGAACTCTAGAGATTACTGTAAAATTACAAAGTGCTTTCTGAAAAAACTTAACAGTTAGGGAGCAAACTCCCTGCTCAAGCAGAAAAGAACAAGCTTCGGGTCCTTGTGGGGTTGATTATGGTACACAATGCATGCAGATAGCACATGGCCACCATAGACATCAACGAGAGCTCATTACGCCAATGCTGTCTGCAGAAGTATGACGACGCACACTGGTCAGCCCCCATACACAAAAGTCAAAAACGTTGGTGCTTGAAAAAGAAACTTCTGTCATGCATTTCCGTGGGAAATATATTGAATTTTATGGAACACCTCCTCCTATACGCAATAGCCACCATTAAGTGTTACTTTGGCTCATTTAAAGTCAACACATTTGAAAAAAAATTTTTCTGGAAAAAGTTTGTGTAAATAAGTGTATTATGATTTTTGCGATATTTCAAGTTTGAGTGCTAAAAAAAATGCGGATAACTATGGAAACGCAAGAAAAACGTATGTTTCATGATTTAGCGAAAGAAAACAGTGAAAACAATTTATTTTTAGCAAAATACAAGATGAAGAAATCTTGGCTTTTCTATGAGCGTAATTTTCAAGCATTAGCATTTTCATTTAAACTTTTAACAATTAAGGACCACTCTGGACCAGGTCTTATAAGCAGATTTGAGTTCTTTCAAGTCTTCTCTTAAGAAGCCTGTTTATACATTTTTCCCTTTTTTTCCCTTTTTCTTAAAATATCATATTAAATGTAACTAGTCTATACAAAATATTGTTGCCCTTTTACGATTTTTATACATATTTACATCGACTGTTTTCGATAAAACTTTATTTTCGATAAAATCTGAGTAATTGAGTTTTGTCCCACTCTCCATACAATTTTTTTTTTGATCCCGCGAAATATCGCGGAATAATTTTTTTTATTGCAACTTTGTTATTTGACATCGGATTTTTAAAATTGATGTCATTAGTTTAGTCTTTGGAAGCTCTATATTTTCTTCTAATGTCATTTTGACCTATGAAGTCGTTTTCACATAGTTAAGTCACCTAACCAAGTTTTTCGTCCAAAATATCCTTTTTGTTTCACATGAAAAAAATCGCCAAAAATAAAATATTTATCGGATCTCTCTGATATTACGCTTAAAGTCTTTGCAATTAAACGGTCAAATTTTTAAAGTAATAAAACTTTCCTCATTTTTACAAATTTTTATAAAAACTTAATTTGAAAATCAAAATTTTTTCAAAAATCGCAAAAAATCCACAAAATTTTGATTTTGACCAGCTTTTGCTCAGCGAGTTTTTGTTAGACCACTACAAGTTGTATGTCGTTTGAAGCGTATTTTAATTGCCTTTCGAACGAGATACTGCATGCGTTTATCGCATTTGTAATTCCAGAGAAAATAATTTTTCAATGAAGTGATAACAAAAAAACACAAAATTACCGTTATCTCAAAAACCTAAATATACAAAAAATTAAAAAAAAATAGTTCCAAGCTCAGCAGGTCAATTCTTATCCTCCCCCATTCCTGGTTTTCTTGTTTTTTTTTTTTTGGCTGTAAACTAGCGTTAGTGGTGGGCGTGGATTACAACATATATGCTTTTAATTTTTCTGAAAGATGAGTCGTATAGTGGGACACCAATGTGCCATATTTGGTTTCGGTAGGTCCATCCGTTTCCAAGAAATTGAGTTTTGTCCCACTCTCCATACAAATGAGACCAGTGTGCGACGGCGCAGAGCATTTTTTCTGCATTTATCCGGCTTTCGCTAGACGAAGATTGCGCATTTTTGTGCCAGATGTACTGAGAATGGCGGATGCACATTTTTTAACATTCGACAAACTTCTTAGATTTATAAGAAAATCGGTGAAGTTTGCAGAGTTCTGATTCTCTGGACAAGCGATGACGGAAAATCGTTCCACAATACATCGACTAACTAACCTTTCCACTAACACAACCTTTCCGCTACATCCTGATCCTTTCTAAAGGCCTTAAGTATAATGGGAAAATATGCCTGATTGCTTGGAAAGTTCTCAATTTTCCTGGCCTACCACAATTCCATTCTATTTCATGTGCTTGTGTATGCATTTGTGAAAAGGTATTAATTGAAACTAGTATCGCCGGTGGTCGAAATTCGACCATGCAATTTATTTTTTCAACTTTGTATTGGTACAAAAATTATTCCTTTTCGCGGAGATAAGCAACACTTTCCAAATTCCAGTTGTACCGCAACACTGATTTGCCCTTTTGATCACGGTCCGACGCGAAATCATGGTCAAAATCAAGGCAGATCTAGGAAGGTAGGCCCGGTGAGCGCTTTTAAATTAAAGCGACTCTTCAACTGTGTTTACGATATTTGTAAACACGTTTACGATATCTATTTATCTTAACCAAAAATTTTATTTATTAATTATAAAGAAATTAAATAATTTATAGAAAAAATTATATGCCTATGCACTGCTCCTGACTCATACGAACACATCCATATCAATTTTATGTGGATATGAGTATGTTAAATGTGCAAAACAGCCTGGCAATTGTTTGTATGGAAAAAATGTTAGCCTATTAATATATAGATAGTGGGCACATTTGCCAACGAAGCAAAAACGAAGTAAATCAAAAATGGTACAAAACTAAAAACTTTATTTATTAATTATAAAGAAATTAAATAATTTATAGAAAAAATTATATGCCTATGCACTGCTCCTGACTCATACGAACACATCCATATCAATTTTATGTGGATATGAGTATGTTAAATATGCAAAACAGCCTGGCAATTGTTTGTATGGAAAAAATGTTAGCCTATTAATATATAGATGCCACTGGGCACATACTTAAATATGTATGTATATACAAACATTTAACCTCAACGATGCGTCGGTGTCGTTAATGATGCTGTCATTATGTTCACGTACGTGTGTAGATATTTTTAAGCGGCATTCAAGGGCATCCATACGCAAGTGCCACAAAAGCAATGTGCAACATCAATAGACTTGGGCTCAACATTTATACAAACATATATATGTATATGCATAAATTTGTAAAGATATACATCCATATTCATATATAAATAAACCCCTGTATGCGCATGAAAAAAAGCTGAGGACACTGAATGCAGCGAAGTGAGTGCATTTTAGTTGCGATGAGTAAGAGAGTCTACACTCAAAAAAAAAAAATTACTCAGATTATGGAAAAATGGGAATGATTCGGCGCTAAAGACATATTTCCATATTTTGATGTACAATTTTCTTTAAAACGTGGTTTTTATTCCTGGATTTGAAGAAAATCGTACATCAAAATATGGAAATATGTTTTTAGCGCCGAATCATTCCCACTTTTCCATAATCTGAGTAAGTTGTTTTTTCAGTGTAGCTTAGTGTGGCCATAAGCATTATGAACCCGGTAGCGTAGGCATTCTCAGGACAATAAACACATTTTTATGAGTTTTTAAAATAAGTGAAAAATATAGTTAAAATTCTTATTGTACCAAAGGTCCACAGATCTAGCATGATGAACCTAAGTGGCGCACTCAGAACGACGACTAGCGAAGCTCTGCATATCTATAAACTGGCAAGCGATAGATGGCAACAGAACCCAATATGTCGAATATCAAGGCTAACCTGGACAAAATGATCTCGGCAAATATGCAGCCTGAGGAAAGAGGAAATCTCAAATCTAGTGGTGGTACTCACAGTACACTTCCTCAGCGGGAAACATGCAGATAGGCTAGGTGCGCTCTACTTCAGAAGCTACAAGTATGATGAGCAAGAGTAAACGATCGAACACCTCATTTACCATCCCGCAGGAGAACTTTTGTAAAAAGTTACGGGTGTTACGACCCCGTGGACCGCAGTAAGTGCTACCAATACGCTTACACTCAAAAAAAAAATTTCTCTCGATCAAAGACATAATTTTCCTTATTTTGAACACGCGTCCCAATACAAAATTTTCTTTGTTTTGTGTAAATTTTCTCAAAAATGTGGAAAAAACATAAAAAAACATTCAAACAAATTCGTTGCCATGGGGATTTTTATGGGAATTTAATTTCTCAAAATTAAAGAAATCAAGTTTTCAAAACAAGGAAAGTTGGGAATGGAATGGCGCTTAAAGAATTTTTCATTATTTTAATGTATGAATTTTTTCAAAACAAGTATATGAAACCATGGTAACGCATGTAACAACAATATTTTATAAACCTTTTAACATGTTTTAAGGAAAATTTACTCAAAACAAAGAAAGAAGTGTTCAAAATAGGTAAACAATTTCTTTGACCCCTCCATATGTTTTTTTTCTCTCAGTGTAATGAGTTGGATGGTGGCTCAACTGGTAGTGTCTCAATTGCTTGTCAATTGGCTGCACGAAAACCAACCGAAGTTTGTCTGGTACCATGGGGAAACAGGTAGCGCTTGGGTTGGCTCAGCGTCTATTATTAAAAGTATTACATTTAATATTCAATATTTTAAAGAGATTTAGAGATCCCAAGTTGTGTCTTGGGAACGGCTCTTCGGCGAGTTTCGTAGGGGCTGTGGTGTACCCCAATGATCGCGGGGGAGAGGTACTCTTCGAAGTATCTCGAAATAGGGGACCTGACCCACAGAAAGATAGAGGTTTGGGTAGCCTCGGTCATAACAAGGTTCTTACTCTACCAACCCGTACTGCAATTGGTGCCTTAGTGCTTGCACTTTGGGGCGGTGATCATTGAGCATCAGATCCGTGGATGAAGAAACTCGTGTGTACAGGCCTTCTCAGGCAATTGCGCACGTAAAACTAACAGTCAATGAGCTCATTTGCCACTATACGGCTGTTAAAGGCACGAGACGGCGCTTTCTTGGAACTACTTTCCTGGATAGCCTTTGTAAGATCGACGACGTCGATGTAAAGGACCTGACGAACTTTAACGGGCTTTCAAACTGGCTTAAAAAAAGGAGGAGTATCTAATCTGTTTTCTCGTGGTACCTCAATGGGCTTCCATACTGGCCTAAGTATGCCGCTATGGCGGCAGCCACTCCATCCTAAACTAACTTAATCTATCGTACCAAAATATGTTATAAATTTTAAGGTAAGTAAAATTATACGAGTAAAATGGTTAAAGCATACTTTTACTAATTAACTTCCTCACAAAAGTTTGCTTTTAGTCAACTTTTCAGAGGCTTCGAAAAATAAACGAGCACTTGCGTGGTCGCTAATGTGTTCAATTGTTCTAGAAACTGATTAGCCGAACAATTTCACTAGGGGTGTACTCAGAAAAAATTTGCCTACAAATAAAGTAAGAGACCACTAGTTATAAATTGAGCTCGGAAAAATAGGTGAAATCAAGCGCCTAAAAAATGCTACATTTTGTAAATTTTTTGGTTTTCAGTGGCGGGATTACAATTTAAATATATAGGGGTCGAATAATGGTATGGTGGGTGAAGATTTTATTAGAAAAGTTCTTAATCATGTTACACAAATTTGCAGTTTGAATAAGCATACAGTGGTGTGTGATGAAATAAAGCCAAAGAGGGATTTAGTTTCTTTGACATTTTTACTGAAAAAAAGTATGAAGAACACTCGTACGTCTTGCGTTTAGAAAAAAAACATAATTTATTTCAATTTTGTATTTTATATTTTTTTACATCGCCAAGCTTTTTGAAAGCAAAACAAAACTAGTTGTAATGAAAATAAAATTTGGGAAAAGTAAGTAAATTATGGCATAGCTAATGTTCCAATAACTCATAAACAAAAATGCAAAACCGTTTTTACCACGAGAGAAATTTGCATTTTTACAGATATGGAATTATGCCGAGTATCCAATTGCAAATTGAAATCGTCATAAGAAAAAATAGAAAACTTCAAATCAAGTTTTTTTTACCTAAAATATGCAAATGTTTAAAGTCAGACCACTACAAATTAAAAAGCTGTATTATATATTCCATTTGCTAATATGCACTTGCCTCATTTTCATTCAAAATATATTTGGTTTGAAACTGTAGTTGTTTTTCCTTCACGTGCGAAGATTTTGTCTCAAATTTAAGCGAGTCACGACAAATTTTTAAGTTTTTTCTTTATTCTTTATAATTATATATCTATTTATTATACTTCATTTATTATTCTTTACTATTATATTTATTTATTGTAGCTTTCTTTGCAATTTTTCACGTGCAACCCATAAAAAACCTTAATAATTTATTTTTCTGGCATCCTAGTAAGCAAAAAATCCAATTGCATTCACGGGGGGCTTAGACCCGAAGGAACCCACCCTTAAACCCAGCAAACACAGTCTCTAACGTTAGAAATTTTGTCGAGATTACCTTAGATAACTAGTGTAATTCTCTATATATTCTCAAATCGATAACTAGGGTTGAAAACTACACTAGAATTCGATTAGCGAGTGATTAGAGAAGGAGCCAAATCTCACGCCTTTTATCAATTCTCAATATATTTCTGTGATATATTGAATATACATACATATATTGAAATTAGATACTAAAAAATGGTAAAGTTAATATTACCGTCGTACAATGTTTTCCATTAAAAAGTACAAGAAGTACCTTTAATTTAAATAATAAGACTGAATTTTGTTTAAATTTCAGTTCTTATAAATGTACAATGTTTTCCATTAAAAAGTACAAGAAGTACCCTTAATTTAAATAATAAGACTGAATTTTGTTTAAATTTCAGTTCTTATAAATGTGGTAAACATATACATGTCAATATATATAATCATATGCAATTTAGGCACATATTGCGTTAATAAAATCTAAACCATGAAAAAATCATGTAAAAGGAGACAAAGCTCTGTTTTTCATTTCAATTGGAAGTATTTGCAAATTCTGATTAGAATCTCATTAGGGAACTACATTAGAATTCGATTCGATAATTATAATTTTCTCGATTTGAGAATTAGGTACCCTTTTGTTTGAGAACGCTATGATTCTCGATAGATTTTCGAGTCGTCCTCTAACGGAATGAGGCTAGTTCTCGAATCATTCTCAAATCGATAACTAACCTCAGTGTTTGTTGGGAACTTGCCACTGGATGTGCTCATAAACATTACGTAGCATAATTTTAGGCGTTTGATTTTCACCTATTATCCGAGCTCTAGTTATCAAAAACAAATAGGGCGCCTTAAAGTATGCAACAAATTTTTTTAAAACATATTTTTAGCCTTTTTCGAGATTTCTGGCTCAGAGAATTAGTTACAGCTCTCGCAAACATCGCTATCATCAGTAACTGAGTGAGTGAGTCGCACTATATTTCCTCTTCAATGTCCTCTATAACGAAATTCTCTTAGAAATGCTTAAAATCTAAAAAAAAAAAATCCTCTACCGGGTATAAAATAAATGCATGAAAATGTGCAAAAATAGTTCCCAGGTGTGTAGAGCGTACATATATGTGCCTTTGCACACTCCTCCTCCTCCATTTTGTTGTGCTTCAAATATACAGACGCGCTTCAACTACTTACACCCCATCACAATTGATCATGCTTTCCCTGTTGACCGCCGCGACCAACTGGCTCGCTGCACCGGCTAACCTGTGTTGTGCCAACTACTCCTTTATTGCCCCGACTACCCCTTTATTGTTCCGGCTACCCCTTTATTGCCCCGACTACCCTGTTTATTTACCACAACCGCACATCAATCGACAAAACTGCTGATTGCTGGGGCATTTAGAGTTTGTTTTTGTTATTGAATTTTATTGTAGGTACAGAGATATTTAGCTGACCAGCAGTGTGTACTTTTGAACTCTGTCGGGCCATCTCACTCCAACTCAATTCGTGTGCTGCAATGGCAATTTATTATGGCCAACCGACCGATGGCAGCAGCGAAGGTACAGCGGTTTTGCGCGCTCATCTGTGCACACTCAAGCACGTGTGTTTGTATGTGTGTGGTTGCGCCCGTGTAGGTACATACATATATGTACGACCGCTGTCAATATTGTTGTTTGTTCGCTCAGCCATAAAATTGATTAAATTTATAAAAATACAATAAAAAAAAGCTAAGAAAATATCTCGAACAACACGTGTGTGCAAAATAATTTATGTACATATTTTATATTTTTTTTTTATTTGTTATTATTGTAATGGTGGCGCTCTCACATGAGTTTCCTCTTTGTTTTTTTGGTTGATTTGTTAGTTGGTGGGTGTTTTCATTGTTATTAATAATAATACAATGGCGCTATTATAACTCTGACGAGTTTTATGGCCGAGCTTCTCTCCCAATTCGAGGTGTGCTCCTTTTTGTTTTTCCTACTAATTGGGTGGACCTACAGTTTTATGCCGACTCCGAACGGCGAATGCATTTTTTGGGAGAAGCTTTTTCATGGCAGAAATACACTCGGAGGGTATGCCGACCACTGCCGAGAGGTGACCGCTGCTCTTAAAAAACCCAATAATTGGATTTATACTAATTAGAAAAATTGTTTTGGTGTTTTGCTCGGACCGTGGTTTGAACCCGAGACCTCTGGCATAGCAGGCGAGCACTCTACCCACTGCACCACAGCAGCCACGCTTCATTGTTATTACGAGTAATATGTATGTAAAATACTCTAGTAGCAGTAGTGCACAAACAACAACAAGTTTAACATCCTGTAATTGCTTAATTGGATAAATTTCAAACTCAAGCATTAATTCACACGCCGCAGTGCTTGCTAAAACGCTGAAAGCGCAAAAACTGGCGGTTTGTATGAGTTTTGTTGCACTAAAGTTTAGGTACATAGTTTAGTTTTGTTAAAATGTTGTTTATGTTTATTTAGTATTGTGAAATGGTTAAGCTTTTATTGAAATGCTTTGACCCAATAGTTTATAAACTATTCAATAAAAAAATGCTTAAGTACTTAGCTTAAATAACTCTCATTTTCACTAATTACACTGTGACACAAATTGAGAGCTGTTGCCTTGGAGGGCGGAAAATATCCCACATGGAAATAAATACCACTATTCATACAGCAAAACCCGCCAAACCGCTTTGGCTCCTGAGTTCAAACTTTTGCCATTTTAAGTTTTCGAAATTTTGTCTGAGTTATTTTTAAATAAAGCAAAAAGGGTTTTAGTTTTTTAGTTTTAGTTTATTTATTGCCCAAAATTTAGTTCGAATACAAATATTCTTGGGAGGTTAAAATACATATCGCATAGAAATATGTTGTTAGAAGACATATAGTAAAATAGCACGAGCGTTAATTTCGTTAAATACTTTAACCCACTAACGCCTCCACGAAGCGGTCCCCCTTGACCCCTTTTTTAGAGAGTAAGAAAAAAATAGTATTTTCAAGGTCGATAGAGGTTTAAAATGTTCTTGAAAAATATTTTCAGCTAATTTTCCACTTATAATAATATAATACAATTGCGCTATTATAACTCTGACGAGTTTTATGGCCGAGCTTCTCACCCAATTCAAGGTGTGCTCTTTTTTGTTTTTCCTACTAATTGGGTGGACCTACAGTTTTATGCCGGCTCCGAACGGCGAATGCATTTTTTGTGAGAAGCTTTTTCATGGCAGAAATACACTCGGAGGGTATGCCGACCACTGCCGAGAGGTGACTGCTGCTCTTAAAAAACCCAATAATTGGATTTTTACTAATTAGAAAAATTTTTTTGGTGTTTGCTCGGACTGGGGTTTGAACCCGAGACCTCTGGCATAGCAGGCGTGCACTCTATCCACTGCAACACAGCGGCCACCATAACACAGACATACTAATTGTGATTTAAATAATTTGTTTACAGATCTTAAAAAAAACTGGTCACCAATGGGTTAATTCATGACCGTTAATGGGTTAAGATTCCAAATATTACTGGTTTTAGTGTAGATACAACTAATATGATTTAAATATTTTGATCTAAGAATTAAGTGAAAAAATTTTGGTTAAAAATGGGTTAATGCGTGGTCGTTAAGGGGTTAAAATTCTTGGTATTTACTATTTTAGTATCAATATACCGATTCTTATTCAAGAAAATTAAACTCGAAACTAAAATAAAAAACATAGGTCATCAACGGGTTAACTCATAACCGTCAATGGGTTAAGATGCTATAGATTAACTGAAGATAAAGCGATTCTGATGTAAATAATTTGATTTCAGAATTTTGAGCGTCCTCATATATATAAGTGGCCCCAGTGTGGGTCGTTTTGACCCCTTTTTAGAGAGTAAGAAAAAAATTTTATCCACTTACCCCAACAATTAAAAATTGAATTAAAATAAAAATTTCGTGCTAAGCACTAAAAAACTCTTTCACAAAAATTTTATTTTAAAGGTCGATAGAAGGTTAAAATGTTCTTGAAAAATATTTTCAGCTGATTTTCCACTTACCCAAATCAATATTGATAATTGATAAAAAAAAAAAAATTTCATGCTAGCCACTAAAAATTTCTTTTATTTTCCATAAAATTTTACTAGTTGTCCCCTTAAACAAAATCTTTTTACATTGAACCTAAATGACCAAAGGAAATAATAACACAGTCCAACACATTTACAAAAATTTCACTCAACACGAACAAACGCTAGTAATTATAAAAAAGAGGATGTCTGCCAGACCAACTTCGTCGAACAGAGTACTAGTCCAGAGGGTCTGAGTTATTTTTATTTTTAGGGGGGTCGAAAATATCGTATAAAAAATTAATTCAAATGAAGTTTTTGAGCTTGTACTTCTGCTACATAATTTAATAAGCAATTTCTTTGCGCTAGACTTTAACCCTCTAACCCCTATGAAAATGTCGGTTTTTAACGCTTTTTGGAAACACATGGAAAGAATATCAATTCAAAAAACAGATAGAGAGTTAAACTGTTCTAGAAAGTTATTCGCCATAAAATTTCACTAGACAAAATCTTAGTATAATGAAGTTCTTTAAACACACAAAAGACCACAGCAAATAATAAACAAAAATTGCGCAATTAAAGTCAAGTAAAAACAAGCCAAAAACTACGTTTGAGAGTATGTATTCTTTCTCTTACCATAGCACTCTATTAAATTAAATGTTACTCATACGCCATGTCATGCGCACGTATTTTTTGGGCGCGTTATTTGCTCACAATTTGATTTATATGATACGCTTTGATGCAACACAGCGCTCTTCTTTTTTTTGTTTTTTTTTTTTACTTAAAATATCTTTGTGTATAATCATTGTCGGCTGCGTATTTAATTTTATTACACATCTGTATACACACATACATACATATGTATGTACTTTATATTATTTCGACACTTATTTTTCAAACTTTACATTAAAATTTTTCTTTTTCGACATTTTCTTTGAATTTTTTTTCATTAACTTTCTTCGCATGTCATTTGCTTGCTGTTTGCCAACAAATTTGCCATGTAAGCAAGTAGTCTCAGTGTGAACAAAGACGCGCGCGCTCATTTGTCATTCACACAACATTGACTTTTCATTTATCAAAAGTCAAAACCTGCCCCCCCCCCCCAAAAAAAAAAAACGTTAAACAAAAAGTGAATACACAAGCCCTAGCACACATACATAAATAATGAAATAATAAATACAAAGGCAACATTTAGCATAAAAAAAGACGTGCTCATACTCATATTAAGTACATGCGTTTTTTTTTAGCAAAAAATAACAAGAAGTAAACAAATATAAAATATACATATAAATATTTCATAAGTCACCATTAACTCACCCGTTGTGTAACGCAGCCGAAGTAATGTGATAGCTTGTTTGTTTTTTTTTTTTTTTGATGCAAGTTATAAACACTTTATTATTTTGATTTTGCAACTTTTTTTGTAGCATACTTAAGGGCGTAGCATAATTGTAGGCGTTGTAGCGCCGCTGTTTTTTTGTGCGCCCTAAAGTATACTTAGTGAAATTATTTAATATGCCAACATTGCTATGCTCACCTCTGCACTCACTGCTCATCTGTGTTGCTAAACAACAACAACCAAGCATACTTATATACATATGTATACCCAGCAAACATTCTCGGCGTACTCATAATTTTGAAGAAATTTTTTTATAATTTTTTTAATGATATTTTTAATGCATAGATGGGTTTTTCGAAAAAAAAAAAAAAAAAAAAAAAAAAAAAAAACAGAAGTATAAAACAACAACACTAAAGTTGAATACAATGTTTAAGGTCCCACTATATGATGAATTGGATTGACTTTCAGGTGATCTCAGCTTCGAGTCCGGAGAAGAATAAAAAGTAGTCAAAACTATAAAGCAAGCAGTGAAGGCGAAGAAGGTTCCACAACGAAAGAGAAGATGAGAACTAGGCAGAGGTGAGGATGAGGAGCGGGTTAGGGGGCTTAGAATATACCCGTGGTAAGGAATGCCTGTCGTAAGAGGCGACTAAAATCCACCGGCCTAGAAGGTTAATAATGGCCATAAAAATCGTTCGCACGACAGTTGGGCTAGTGTCAGAAAGGACTAGTACCCGAGCGTACCGGATCTATCCGGCAAAGGAATGTTACTCCCCCTACACTCCCCAAAACCTTCGGGTGTCTTGGTGGCTACAACAACAACAACAACAGGATGAAGAGTACTGGGTCAGTGGAAGGAAAATGCAAAAACAAAATTATTAAAATTATTTTTTAGTTTTACTTATCATAGAAGAAAAAAGTATCATAAATATGAGTCTAATAGGAGTCTTTTATGACTCTTATTCAGGCTCATACTTAATATCTACTATATAAAAATAAGTTGCGTTTTCTTCCCTGATGACATGTGTAACTCCAGAACGGCTGGACTGAATTAAATGAAATTTTGCACGTAGTTTTCGGTTGAGCCCGACATGGTTTATGGCCAAAAAAGTATAAGAATCCGGGAAGGTTTTGGAGATATTCTACAAAATGTGGACCAGGATAACCCTATAACGGGTTCCTACGATATGGGTATCAAATGAAAGGTGTTGACGAGTGCTTGGACATGGTGTAGTTATTGGTCCCATATAAGATCCCGTATTCGAGGTATTTCCCGAAATATGAACCAGGTGTGACCCCAGACGGGTTTTCTACAAAATGGGTATCAAATAAAAGGTGTTTGTGAGTACTTAAAAAAGAGGTGATTTTCGAGACCCTATGCAACCCATTTTCTCCGAGACATCAACGAAAATGTGGACCAGGGGTGACCCTAGAAGGTGTTTATACGATATGTAGGGTTGCCAGACGTACTGATTAGATCAGTACAATACTGATTTTTCGTGCCCCGTACTGATGGTTTTAAAAACCTTAAGAAATACTGACTTTTTGAATTTTGTACTGATTTGTACTGATTTTTAGCCGACACTAAAAAATCATTTTTATGACCCTGCATTGTTTTTAATTTTCCAACTGTTTTAATTTGACGTTTGTAATGCCGTGGTTATGCTTACGACAATACTCGACGATCAACGTGTAATTGTTGTAGTGCATTCCGACGAGTGGGAGAATTTTCGGACTCTAACATCGAACAAATTTGCTGGGTGAAACAAGCACCCAGCACGCCGAGGTTTCGGGCTAATAATGTGTTATGTTGTGTATGTGCGCTCTAATCATCGATTAAAGAGTAACCACCTCTCAACGATAACGAAAATGTGTCCGAACTTCAACGGTGTTTTGCTCGTAAGCATAGCCATGTCATAACCATGAAGCAATTAGGAGAAAGGAAGCAACGCGAACGTTAAATGTCATAGAAACATGATTGACAGTTAACGATACGGAAACAAAAACAAAATGACAGTAATAAAGACGATTTTCTTTGCATATATTGTTTTTTTTTTCTTTTTTTTTTTTGGAAGGCAATGTACTGATTTTTTCGGGAAAGGTATCTGGCAACCCTAACGATATGGGATAGCGTTAGGGATAGGGATAGAGATAGGGATAGGGATAGGGATAGGGATAGGGTTAGGGATAGGGATAGGGATAGGGATAGGGATAGGGATAGGGATAGGGATAGGGATAGGGATAGGGATAGGGATAGGGATAGGGATAGGGATAGGGATAGGGATAGGGATAGGGATAGGGATAGGGATAGGGATAGGGATAGGGGTAGGGATAGGGATAGGGGTAGGGATAGGGATATGGATAGGGATAGGGATAGGGATAGGGATGGGGATAGGGATGGGGATGGGGATAGGGATAGGGATAGGGATAGGGATAGGGATAGGGATAGGGATAGGGATAGGGATAGGGATAGGGATAGGGATAGGGATAGGGATAGGGATAGGGATAGGGATAGGGATAGGGATAGGGATAGGGATAGGGATAGGGATAGGGATAGGGATAGGGATAGGGATAGGGATAGGGATAGGGATAGGGATAGGGATAGGGATAGGGATAGGGATAGGGATAGGGATAGGGATAGGGATAGGGATAGGGATAGGGATAGGGATAGGGATAGGGATAGGGATAGGGATAGGGATAGGGATAGGGATAGGGATAGGGATAGGGATAGGGATAGGGATAGGGATAGGGATAGGGATAGGGATAGGGATAGGGATAGGGATAGGGATAGGGATAGGGATAAGGATAGGGATAGGGATAGGGATAGGGATAGGGATAGGGATAGGGATAGGGATAGGGATAGGGATAGGGATAGGGATAGGGATAGGGATAGGGATAGGGATAGGGATAGGGATAGGGATAGGGATAGGGATAGGGATAGGGATAGGGATAGGGATAGGGATAGGGATAGGGATAGGGATAGGGATAGGGATAGGGATAGGGATAGGGATAGGGATAGGGATAGGGATAGGGATAGGGATAGGGATAGGGATAGGGATAGGGATAGGGATAGGGATAGGGATAGGGATAGGGATAGGGATAGGGATAGGGATAGAGATAGAGATAGTTTAGTATTCGCAGTCATGATTCCTAGTTTATGATTCCTTTCTGACTCTTTTATGACTCCGATTGTTTGCTTGGTATACATACATATATGTATGTGTGCTTAATCTCGCTGTCAAAGTGACGCGTTTACAATTTTTATGATTATTGGCTTCATGTGAATTAGATGTCGTTTATTATGCCCACAGCCGCGGCAGGTCTGCACACTTTTTTTTTTTTTGTTTTTTGTTCTTTTTCGCACTTTCAGCTCACCTTTTTTGTATTTCCATTCACTTGCTATTTTTTTCTTCTTTTTTTGCTATTAGCACATTTTCATACACTTAGCCTTGCAATTTTATTGCTTATTTTTTACCTTATTCGTTTGGTGTTTTTATTGCCTGTTTTTGGTTTGTTTTGTTTGCTTTTTTTCATCATTATTTATTCCGGCTCCTTTACTTTTATTTCTTGCTTTGTTATATATGTACATATTTCTGCACAACTGATTTTATTACGAATTTCTTGCTCTTCAAAGCTCGTCACTATAATTTATGATCATTGACTCTGTCATTTAACGACCAGCAGGCAGCCGACAGCCACTTGATGAACAATGATAACGATGTTTCCCTGTGGATAAAAAAAAATGTTTTTTGTTAGGATAAAATGTGAATTTCATGTGAAATTTTATTATTAATATTGTGGTTTCTATAAAGAGAAATCTATTTAAGCTAAGTGTAATTTTTCGGTGTCATATCGCTCATCTCTCGAGGGCATAGCACATCGTTCCACAATACATCGGAAGACACATCATTACTAACCTATGGTTTCATATAAATTTTTAATACACTTGATGCCCTAAAAGCCCTACTACCGCATAATATAATACATTAGTCATTTCTTTTGCAAGCAACGCCATTGAGATAAATCAGAAGAAAAATTGTTCTTAAGATTGAAACTGACACCTTTCCATGTAATTCCATAATGCTTTTTTTTTTGCAACACAGAAGAAATCAGAAGCCAAGAAGTTTGTTTAATTAAAGTACTCAGTCCCCAACAAAAGTTATACTTGATCTAAAAAGGCTTTAAAAGGGCAGTACAGCAAGGCAATAATCTTGAAAAGAAGCAAACCTGATTCGAAAATTATTCTAAGTATAACGAAGATGTGGTTAATTTATGAAAAAGTGGATGTTGTTGTGGCATGCAGCAAAAAACTTAAGATTAAAATTTCGCAACACGAGAATCTCAATCCCTGCTCAAGCCATCAGGTCGTTTCAACGAATTTTAGAATTTGCCTGAGTTCTATTTTAGCCAAGTTTTTGCGCTCACGACAAATCGGGACCTCAAAAGTCTTAGCCAATTAAATCAAAGTGCAGGACGTTCACAGATTAGATATTTAACAGTTTATATTCTCATATCTACAGCCCTATAGAAGTCGTTATAAGGATCGTTAAGCTTTCTGCGCTTAAAAAACAGCCTCTCAGTACTCCTCGCATCCTCCTTGTCTGGCCAACTGCTTCTTCGAGGGAAACGTGGAAGTCTGCCTCCTGGTTGGTGAAAAATATCTACAGCGCTTTACTGATGAACGGAAATAGGGTACTCTTTTTAAATAAGCAAAGTATCAAGTATAAATAACCTTTTTTTTTATCCCTTCAAAAAGGATTTGTGATTTCCGTTTTTTTTTTTTTTTTGAATCTTAACCAAAGCGAATCCTTCTTAAGACAAGCAAAGTAAAAAAGAGCATACCTTGTTTGGAGTTCTGTGGAATATGAGATAAATCCCAAGTGCTCCAACAAATAAATATACTGTTGTATCCGGGGACCTCGTTTCTTCAATAGCAGCAATTTCCGCCTGGAAGCTGCTACAAAAGTTCGGTAGCTTAAAGAAAAATTTCAACCCCACCTTAACCGCGAAAACGCTAGCACTCATTTTCCCATTCAGCTTACTTAGAGTCATCAGATGAGAAGAAGAACTTAACGGGTGCTAAGGATAATCATATCAGTAGAAGAACAGTGGCGGCCCTAGCATAAATTGGCTGGGCAAGCCTATGTATGAAGCATAGCCATTTGCAATTTATTTAATTTTCTTTGCTGTATTATGTGAAAGTCATTGACCTTGATTAAATTCGTTTTGCATATTTGGTTTGTTGTTTATATTCATAGCGCATGAAACTGAATGCTGTTTTAGCTTTACCTTTGGTCAAAACATCAACAGGCTTGACTCAGTCGAAAGTAAATTCAAGTTGTTCACGATGAGAACATGAATTATCCAGGTACAAAAGCAGAGGAAAAGTTATTATTAGAATTATGAGGGATTCAATAATGAGGAATTCAACTGAATTGATTGCTGACGCCAAACTTACAGAGAAATCTCTGAATCTCACACGAAAGCGCAGAAGTACATATTTTTAGTTTGCTTATAAGTACCGTCGGCAATTTCGGCAGTAGCAAGTGAATTTGCTTATTATAGCACTACAAGAGAATAAATAAATTATGGGTGTTTTGGCTTAAATTTTCAGTTGTGTTTGAAAAACTGAAGTCGAATTAGCAAAAGTCGTTAAATGCTTGATTTTATTTGATTTTGATTTTCGTCGCTTTTTAAAAATAGGGTTTTCCCCGATTTTGATATTGTGCTAATCTCATGCTACTCGCTACTCAAAATCAACACTTGCCAAATATCAAAAACAGCACTGTTGAATGTCAAAGCCGGCTTCGCATTCGCATAAATCTTTATGTGAAAAATAAAAAAAAGTGGTTTGCCTCTTTTTTTCAATTTATCTCTGAAAATAAGTAATTGACTTCTCTTTAGATAAAGTGAGAAAACGAGCATGTATGTTATTCTGTTTTGAAAGCCTCATAAAAGCCATGTGTGGAACTGTCAAAGCTTGCCCACTAACCCAGGTTGTGCTGTAATTGG
The DNA here is from genome assembly GCA_960531455.1 of Urophora cardui. Taxonomy (NCBI): domain Eukaryota; kingdom Metazoa; phylum Arthropoda; class Insecta; order Diptera; family Tephritidae; genus Urophora; species Urophora cardui. The sequence goes on from OY482673.1 coordinate 129,215,054, forward strand.
CTGTACAAACAAAATACACGTTAATGTTGTTGGTGAGCTAAGCGAAACATATAGGGAAACATCTCGCTAAATAACCCGTCTCCACGTGGCTGATCGTTATTCAGTTTAACATTTCTCTTTCTTATTCTTCTTAAATGTTTGCTTATTTTTCCGTTTTTGTTTTGGCCTGTGTGAGATTTCGACAGATTTTCATCGCGTTTGCCAAGAGGATTGAGAACGAAACAAGTGTGTCAATCTTCACTCGCTCTCAGAAATTTGTATGGAAATTGGCGAGATTCGGCACTCGTTTTGAGGTCGAAACAAGATTGAGAGAGCGAGTGCAGAAACACGTTATGTGGAGACATAGTATAACGCGCCATAAGAACTTAAGTAGTAATTGTATTGCGGAACACAATTCACAATTCGTAAAATTAAATCAACGAAAATATTTGGGCAAGCTGGGCTTTTCGGCTTGTATGAAGCGTCCGCCACTGGTAGAACATGTGCTTAAATAAATAAATATTTATTTATGTATACGATTTTCGAAAATGGGGTGTCACAAGAAAGGGCTTGGCCTGTAGATGTGCAGGAAGGTTTACGCCCTTATTTTACAAAACGCCTTGACTCGTTGCGTCGCAGTCACTCACATTCACTCACTTTCACCTTCACCTAAAAGTTGGTATTTTATAAGCTTTTACGTTTTTTCGTTCGCTCCATTGCGTAGTCACGACGATTGTCAAACGCTTTACGTAGCCTATTTACCACTTTTCTGATTTTCTTCATTTCCTTAGTAATTTTTGGTGTGTTTTTTTTTTAATCGAACTGTTTTATAGATTGGTTAACCCTGGAAATTTGGCAGCTTGCAACCCAATAAACATTTTTTTTTTTTTCATTTTCAATTTGAGGTTCATTTGAGGCACATTTTTAGTATGGGTTTTCGGGCTGATTCTCAATTTGATAGATTTCATTTTCTCCAATTTCAAAGTTGGTACGAAAGGGAATGCAATCAATAGATGTATGTATGTATTACATATTTGTACTCTAGAGTACAGAAAAATTGAGGGATAGTGAGAGAGTTTGTGTTATGAGCGCAGAAATGGAATGGAATAAATAGATGTATGTACTAGAGCCCTAGATACCCGGGTATCGAGCAATTCGATCTAATCGTTTTTGTTTGAAGCCCGTTTGTTTTTCAAATGCCCGTACAAGCATTCGAGCATTCGAGCTTACAAACAAAAAAAATGTGTATCGGAAAAACAAAAATAAAAAAAACTACATATAAAGAAAAAAAAAAAATAAACAAAAGAAAAAAACAAACTTCAAAATACCCGAATTGTTCAAATCCCGTACAAACATACGGGTAATAAACAAACAAACAACTGTTCGAGCATTTGAACAACAATTGTTCGGGCTACTCGAAAATGTTCAAAAAAAATCGAGAGCTCTAGTATGTACATATGTATTACATATTTGTACTCTGATGTGATGTTTTTCTTTTACCCGTGCGGGTGAGTTTCGCCGGTGCCTTTTGTACAGTCACATGAGTATATTAATACATATATTTTTTAATATACATACATACATACATATGAGAAACACAATATGTTTTTAAACGGTTTTATTTAGCTCACCCCGTTTGTTTTATTATTTATTCTTTATTCTTGGGTCAAATTTAGTAATTCAAATTTCACCCTCTTCCTGTCAACCGATTAATCTGAAATTTTGCACGCATGTATAACCCCGATGACAATGCAATATTATGAAAAAAAAATTCCGATAGGTGGCGCGTGGGTCGCTATATTTACAAAAATCGCATTTATGGTCCTATTTGGCTGAAATTCGGAACATGTATTACTACCTTGAAAAGAAATATTTTCTTAAAAAAAAAATTCCGCTAGGTGGCGCGTGGGTCGCTATATTTACAAAAATCGCATTTATGGTCCGATTTGGCTGAAATTCGGAACATGTATTACTACCTTGAAAAGAAATATTTTCTTAAAAAAAAAATTCCGCTAGGTGGCGCGTGGGTCGCTATATTTACAAAAATCGCATTTATGGTCCGATTTGGCTGAAATTCGGAACATGTATTACTACCTTGAAAAGAAATATTTTCTTAAAAAAAAAATTCCGCTAGGTGGCGCGTGGGTCGCTATATTTACAAAAATCGCATTTATGGTCCGATTTGGCTGAAATTCGGAAAATGTGTAATACCTTGAAAGGAAATATTTTCCTAAAAAAAACTTCCGATAGGTGGCGCGTGGGTCGCTATAGAGGCGTTGGACTGCAATAAACTAACGGGCAAGAAACCTTGCAATAATGAAGCACTAAATGAATTAAACAGAATGCGAAATAAAAACTAAAAACTAGAAAATAAAAATAGGTAAAAAAACTTTTTAAGTTAAACGGTTTTATGTTATACATACATTGCAATGTTTAAGATAAATGTACTAAAAACCAAAAAATAATAAAATAGATACAGTCGTGGGAATTATAAACATTTGCATAGACTAGACTAAAATAAAACCGGGGGGCACGTCAATTGTCTACAAATTATCGACTTAATGTGCGATAGAAGAATCGTTTAATTCGTCGTTAGGCAGTTGGCCCGCAGACGGTGAGGAAAATACTTACTATTTTCTTGCTCATGGAAATTCCAATAGTTATACACTCCATGTTAATAAAAGAGATGTTTCAACTAGTTTATCGTTGGACATTCACACGAGGAATCGTTTCACTGCTCGTAGTTTGTCTTTAATCGACAAAACATATGATAAAAGTACTACTCGCTCACCACTATGAAACCCTAAAACTCGCTTATAATCGAGCTTGCTAGCTTTTTTCCACATTCTAGCCCTACTTATCACACGTCCATCGTTGTCGGTTGAACAACTGCCTAATTATAGTGTAACATTACAAAACAAACATTTTAATCAACGATTGTAGACAATTGACGTGCCCCACGGTTTTATTTTAGTCTAGTCTATGCAAATGTTTATAATTCCCACGACTGTATCTATTTTATTATTTTTTGGTTTTTAGTACATTTATCTTAAACATTGCAATGTATGTATAACATAAAACCGTTTAACTTAAAAAGTTTTTTTACCTATTTTTATTAATAAAGTTTCTGTAACTTCACAAAAAGCAACAAACAAATAAAATAAGAGTAAGAAATACAGAATCATTATTACACACAATCATTTTCAACCATCATCATTTCAACCGCAACTGCTGAAGTAAAACAGCGAACGCTGATTGAAATTTGCAAACATACAAAATTTCTTCGTTCCTTGAAACCTTGGCATGATGAAATTCGTGAAATGATACAAAATGTGAAACAAGTTTTTTTTCAAATGTGTTGTAAGTTATTCTAAAATTGATAAACAATGTTTGATGAACACATGAAAATATGTTTATTTTCAACTTATATATATGCTGATTCTCAAATTTAGAAACAATATTTTCTCAACGTTTGAGAATTTCCTTTTCAGTGTTTAATGGGAAGTCAACAAAAATAAAAAAAAATTATTTGTTGACATTATGTGTAAATCCATATGTACATATGTACGTGTTTTGTTTAGTTTGTTTTTTTTGAATAAAATATTTACATAAACATATGCAACATATTAAAAAAATGTGTGTGTTAATATAAATATACATATGTACGTGTTATTCAGTGTTAAAAAATAAGATGCATTTGTGTGTTCGTGTGTGTGTAAAGTTAAAACGTTTTTATTAATAACTGTTTAATTTAAATCAAAGAAAAAATTTGTTCAGCATCATATTCGGGTTCGCGAGATTGAAACGCGTCGATTGATACCCCGTTTTTTTTTTAAATTGGCTAATTTTAGCCGTTGCAAATTAACCAATATTGAATGCTCACTCGAACAAAAGGAAGTGACTCTTTTGACAGTTAAAGTGACCGTTTTCGTCACTTTGCGTTTTATAAAATACCAAAAACGTAACATACTCACCAAAAAACGTAACACATTCACTTCGAGTCACTTACAGTCACTTTCAGTCACCTAAAGAGATACAAAATACGAACACGACAAAAAGTGACTCTGGGTGACTCGTTGCGTCGCGTTGCGTTTTGCAAAATAAGGCCCTTAGTTTTTTTGAAAAGGGTTGCCACCTGTTTAAAAATTTAATTGTCCTGTATAGTTTGCTTGATTTATAAATTTCAGGTACCATATGAAAGGGATTGAGCTGGAAATAAGTAATTTATTAAAATTTTTACAAAAAGAGTTGCCACCTGTTAAAAAATTCAGTTTTACACTATAGTTTGTTTGATTTTTTAATTTTATGTGTCATATGAAAGGGCTTTGCTTTAAAATTAGTAAGTTATTATTATTTTTACAAAAAGGGTTGCCACTGTTCAAAAATTCAGTTTGATTTTTAAATTTGAGGTGTCATATGAAAGAAAACTAGAAAGAGAGAGAGGACTGCGACAAATGGCCTTTTGGAGGTCGCTTTAAGATTAACATAGTCTAGAAGATTATTCGGCATAAAACTTCACTATGGGGCTCCTCGCACAAAATCTTTGTATAAAAAATCTAGGTCCACAGAAAATAAAAATAACCAGTAACTATCTAGGTATATGCTTCATTTTATAATTTATTAATAAGATTATATGGGCTTACAGCCCATTCATATTCTGCCAATTTGAAGGGGAAGTCAAATTTACAATGACAATCAAAAAAATTTTCAAATGTGGCAATATGTGGTCTTCCACCCTCAAAATTTCTCACAGTGTAATCGAAAGCCACAGCATCGCGTGGCAAGGTTTACTAGTGTACGAGTATATTTATTTCCTTAGCAATTCTAATCTTTAAAGCATCATACGCCTGCAGTTATCTCTCCGCTGAATTTTGGCCTCCAAGAATTTCTTACCCCGTTTCACAAGTTTTAATTAATTTTCTCAACATTTCAATTTCCATTGCGATTTATTTAATACACTTTTAATTGCAAAAGTTTTATAAGCTTTTCATTTTACTCAAAAAAATTATTATTCATATTATTTTCTTGGCGACATTAATTTGATTTTCGTTTTGATTTGAAAATTTCGTTTAATTTGATTTTGGTTTTTTATGATTCATAAATAGCAAATTTTTCGTCGAAGGAGTAGGAAAACACGACACCATGGCAAAAGAAGTAGATAAAGCAAACGAAAATAGCTTAAACATAGATATGTAGGTCATAAAGTGTGTCGAGCAAAAGCAAAACCCTTTCTCAGCGTTTGGTATGTAAATAAATTTTCTTTCGCCGTTCGTAGCTCGAAAAAGGGTTCATTATGCGCGCGCGAGCGCAGCTGGATTATTATCGTGCAACAAATTTATTAACAGCAACAGCAAAATTTTCAACAACGACAACACTTTTCAACTTGACTTGTCTGAAATTCAAAGGAATTCACACTCACTCATTCACCAAAAATGCTTCAGGCGAAAAGTGCAAATATTTGTTGTACACTTTTAGGCGCTTTAGGTCGTTATGCCACACGCTATGTAGCCTGTGGAGGATTCTTTATGTTACGGCTGGTGTCAAGGTTATTAAAATGTAATTACATAAGCAATAAAATATGTAGCCAGAGAAGAAGCGTTGAAGCAGCATGAAAAGCAGTAATTAAACCGGGGCAAAGAAGTGGAGCAAGAGCCGTGCAAAACAAAAGCCATTTGTCAGTTCGAGGGTCTGCTGTTAAACATGCTAGTTAACGCACAAAATAATTGCGCAAAATTATTTATATTCTTCGAAGTTAACATACATACATATGTACATATATTTTTTGGCACGCTTGTACTACAATAAGCTACCTTTCAGCTGCCAACTGCCTTTTTACTGCAAGTCGTAGGCTTTCCGCTGCAAACTGCCTTTTTTTGCTGCAAACTGCCTTTTCCTTTTATTGATATCGCTCCTTTACGCTCTATAATTCATTGTTATGCATTATTGTAGTAGTCATGGGCAGCAAAACAATAAAATTTGGTAGCTTTAAGCGTTTAAATGGCAGCAGTCGGGCATATTTTATGGCACTGAACCAGAACGTACAATGAGGTTAGTAATTTTTCGTTTTTGTTTGCGTTTTTTTTTTAATAAAAGCTATTAAAATTTAAATATTTCATTTCATTTGGAAAGAAAGCATGAATATTGTTAATAGAGAAAATGGGCTAGATATGAAATATCGCTTAGTTGCTTGCATATTTTTAGGCGCTGGAGAGCTGGTTAAAATAGAATGCGGTGAAAATAAACATATTCACCATAAATATATTTAAATTGCGGTACACCAAAGTCATTTTTTACAATCTCAATATGTGTGCGAACGAGTCTCATATTAAATTTTTTCTTTACAATGTATTCGGTGCTTGGATATAATAAATGTTGGCCACGTCTCTTTGAGAGACATTAACTTTCAAAAATATATTTTAGGTTTTTTGTACCTACAAAGATTTTGTCTGAGAAGACCGCTAGCGAAATTTTATGTATTTTAACCCTTTTCTTTATTTATTTAAAAATCACTTAGACAAAGTTTCGCAAATTTAAAATGGCAATAAAAAAATTTTACTCAGGGAGCAAAACGGCTTAGGGGTTTTACTATATGGATAATGGTATTTCGTTCCGTGTGGGAAGTGCTGTTGCACAGTGTGATAAAAGCGTATTTTACAGACAATCGATTAGAGTACAATGTTAAATACCATTCGAGAGTGAACTCAAGAGTTCGAGTGAATTGATGCCAAAACTTGGCCTATTTGCCTCCACTTCTGTAATTAAAGGTCGTCTTGAGCCAAACACACTGAGCCTAAAGTGGAGAATTCTTGTTGAAAACTTATTACATCGCTGTAATTCTCAATATATGCGGACTTGGAAGCTTTACCAACGAACCAACAAAGAACTACATTTGAGGAAAATTACCGGGGTTCGGATTTGCCTCATTTTGGCTCCTCACTCACACATGCCTCAGTCATGAGGTTGTAGCTGAATGAGGATCCTCTGAGTGTGCAAAGAACAGAGGCCACCCAATAGTGCGAGCGCTCCGCATGAGTGGCAGCAGAGTGCGCAGCCAATAGGAGGCATGCAACCAGCGTTACCTCTCCTCAGCTGCGCCCTCAAATGTTACTCTGAGTGAGTGAGGAATATGAAAGAGGCCTCATAGCTTGGCGATGAGTCAGCCAAACGCCTGTAGTGTGTAGTCTGTAGTGTGTAGTATGAAGAGATTTAAAAAAAAAAGTCTTAAAAAGTCAAAAAACCAACCACTTACCCCCAACAATTAAAAACTGAATTAAATAAAAATTTCGCGCTAAGCACTAAAACTCTTTCAAAAAAAAAATCTTTTTGGTAGATGATAAGTCGTTATCATGGCGTTCTTTTAGGCTTATAAAATTTTATATAAATTTACCCCAAATTTGAATTAAAAAAAGTTTTAAAATTGAAAAAACAAAATTTGGTGGTTGGACGAAATTAGCACATAAATCTAGCATTCATTTTTGCATATTGTATTTTCGATCCGTTTAGGGGGGGTCCAGCTTCACGTATTGTAATGTATGTGTTATTGACTGATTTTCTGCGCAGAGTTATCATTCACTCACACGCATTAGACGGAGAGAAGAGGAACCCTACGGCGGCTCACCTCACATGCAGCGTGAACGGACCATTCCTACCTCACTCATTCGAAATGAGTGAAGAAACAAACAAAACTCTCACTCTGCGTTGTAGATGAGTGAGAAACGCAAACGGTCACTCATCAGCACGCCGTGAGGGTGAGATTCCCAACTCACTCACGCATACTCTGAGTTTCTTCCTACCCTGAAAATTACTCTAAATGTCACATGTGGCTTTCAACTATCTACTCTGAAAAAAAACGTTGTAAATCTAAAGACTTTCGCTGTTAAATCAACTATTTTCCGCAGTTGAAATGTGCCCAACAACGATCCGTTGTTGTTTCAAAGGTGCGAGCGTTGTTGATTTAAGTCAATAACGGAGATTTTTGGAAAAAATTTTCACCTAAAAATAAATTTTTGTTTGCATTTTACTCTTCATCTTCTCTCCGCCCGGGTCCCAACTGCAAATATGTAGCCTCCGCTTGTTCTCCTATTCTGCTCTCCTTCTTATCATTCACTGGTTGCTACTTTATTTCTTATTCTGATTTTTCTTCTTTATTTTATATTCTCCTCCGGATTCGAACCATGACATCAACCTGAAATTCACATAGTGGAACATTCAACATTATATTGAATTGTAGTAACCTATTTATACTTCCATTTCCTAAAAAGGAATCCATGAATTATTTGAATCATTGTAAAAACAAAATTAAAAAAAATTTGTTCTCATTAGTTTTGTTTACAACGGAAACTCTTGGGTCAAATACTTTTGCCTTTAAATCAACAACGGGGAGAAAATTGTTGCTAAAAATAAACTTTTTTTTTGATTTTTCTCTTCATCTTCTCTCCATCATAATTTTTTTGTCGGTTTTCTCACAAAAAATATTTTCTCACACAAAAATTTTTTAAAGACAAGCAAGTTTTTGAATCAACAACGCCCGTTTTTGAATAAATTGTTGGATCAAAAACTTTGCTGTAAAAACAAATACTTTTGCTGTTGAATCAAAGACGGAGATTCAACAGCCGAAAGTTGTTGGTTTAACTACGGGTATTTTTTTCAGAGTACTTAGTTTGAATCAAACGCAGCTATTTAGATTCTCTGCCTTTTTAAAATCATTTCTTTTTAGTAATTCCTTCATGACTGCCCTGAATATGTCCGCCGTGTATTTTAAAGGCACACTTTTGTAGTGGAAAGAATATTTGAAATAGTAATCGTCTCTTAGACATGACCGTCGCACATAGGGGTATTTTATCAATCTGGGCGGCCAAAACCTCATTTCCTAAAACTGGCCCGATTTCCAAAAAAAAAAATTTTTTAGTAGGCCAGGACCCTAACGCATCATTTTCAATAAAAGTTTATTCTCAAAACTCAAACACAAAGTTTTTACAGTCAATGAAAGTTTGGTCATTCGTGTATTTCTCGCGGCATTTTATAACGTTCTTAGAGTTTCAACATTTCCAATTAATATTTTTGTGAAGTTTTTTTGAATACTGTTATGGATTCTTATAATACAGGTAATCGAGTACAAAATTCATGTTTATTGAGATTTAGTTAGTTGTTAGCGTCTTCTTAATTACATATTTTGTTTTCAAAAGGGTTTTTGTTTAGGTGCCCGGCATGTTCCCTGTTATTTTGAGTTCAAGAAAGATCGGTCCCGGGTTTTTCCGGGTTTAAGAAAAACAGGCGATTTTTCACGTTGGGAAAAATGACCCCACCACACAAAAAAAAATTAGTTGTTTGTGGATTCGAGAACACCCATCTAGCAACATATACATCGACGTGCTCCGAATCCAAAGTCCGCTTGTCCAATATACCCCCAAAACTTCAAGAAAATTGCGAAAAGCTCAAAATGGCACATTTCATCGACCTAACCTACTAACATGTATTTCGACGTTCTGAATCCAAATCTGAGGTCGGTTTGGTCTCACTACATCACTTTTTAAAAATGTAAAGCTACATTTTTTTTATGTTAAATTGAATTGAAATCACCATGGGTAACATAATTAACTATTTAAAGCCAAAAAAGAGTTTTGGCCGCCCAGATTGATTAAATACCCCAATGTGCGTCGGTTACATGATCCTGGCAATCCTAGATATTCTTCTACAAGTTACAGCAAATATCCAAATTAGTTACTATAAAAACTTGTTTATCTCAGAGAAACTCACACACTCAATTAAAGTGAGAGTCATCCCTGCAAAAAATTGTGCGGTTAGTCTCGAAAGAGATTTGTCCCGGACAACTCTCTTTGGGGTACACTTGGCTACAATTAGTCCCAATTGTACCCGGAAGGGTAAAATGTAGAGTAATTGTTGACAATTGTACCCAAAAGATTATAAACTAATTTTGAAATATGCTTTTGTTCAGGTATAATAGGGTACAACTCCCATTCGGTATCCGATTGGCATCAAAGTGGAGTTCTTTACCTTCGTACTCGTTCATGTATAAAAGGGTACAATTAGTCTCTCCATAGGACATGCTCAAACAAAAAGGAACACTTCATTCCATATAAAGAGATACAAAAAGGGAGTAGTCGCATTCTCCTTTGTGAATGATCCCGGATGTATCACGGATTAGTCGCATTTTTTGCAGGGATACATTGAGTAGTTATAAGAAAGTGTGTAGCTTAATGATATATGTACATATGTGTGCATATATAGCTTACCATGCAAAATAAAATACCAAAATCTAATTTCATTATTACTTTTTCATTCTGAGAAGAACGTACGTATACGCAACATACGCATCAAGAGAGATCAAAACCAATGAGCACTTAATTTAGTAGAATCAATGTTTGGTTAAACAAGATTTTTTTCTGAAAATTAAGCTATTTCTAAAAAATTCAAAAAAATATTTGAATAGAATACAATCGAAAGCAATAAAAGTATGTTGAATAAAACAAGAGTAAAATTCAAAGGAAATTACTTGAAAAAAGCAAAGTAAAACAGATAAATTAGAAAATATAAAACAAAAAACAATACATTGAGTTTCTCATGCGTGTAACTAGTAACCGTAAGTCGTACAAGTGTATGTACTTGCCACATGCTACAAGCCACAAGCCTCAAATGGCAAACAAGCCACATACTCGTACCAATATTCTTCATTTGTTTTATTTTTTAATTTTATGTTTTTAAAGCATGCACAAGAATATGTATGTTGTTGGGCTGTTGTATTAAAGCAATGTATGCCAATTACTGATGCTCCCTTGACATGCATATGTATGTACATATATACTATGTCTATATATACAAACATAAATCAAAAATGTCAATCGATTGCTGATTAAAGTAGAAATTTAGAAATTCCCAAAACCACATAATATTCAAATAAAACAGCAATAAAAAGAACAACAACCATAACAAAAACAGAACTACACAAGTATTATATAAAGTATGTACATATGTATGTATGCATATATAGGTGTACAAGTAGATATCTATGCATATACTTTGTGACATTTTAGAAATATGTCGTTTCGAAAATGCAATGAAGTGTAAAAAACTAATAAATACATGGGCATATATATAAATATGTACATACACACATACGCATGTGAAAATGGACAAATTGAATTTGCTACTTTTAATTTCCTTAAATGATTTGCAATTAAATTGAAATACACACAAATTTTAAATTGAAAGTAATTTGCAATATATTTGTATGTACATATGCATTTCTGTATCCTTTCAGGTTGTTAGTTGGACATAGAGGAAAGAGGAAATTGAGAATTGAAAATCTGTTGTTGGATTATCTACAATTGTTTTGGAAAATCTTTGTGAGCGGAAAAAGGCAAGATATAATTGACTTACATGAAGCTACAGCTTCTGAGAGATACCCAATAAACCAAAAGGCTTGAGAATAATATTATAACAAGCTTACAAATATAAGCGTTAAGCTTGAGAAACTATTGTGTAAACTATTGAAAAAGACTTAAGAACAATTGTAGAAAAATCAAAACGGCACCCTTTTTATACCTTTCATGAATGAATGAAATGGTATTATAACTTTGTGCCGAAAATCAAATCTTGAAAGTACTAGAAGGAGGCGTGACAGACCCATCAATATATATACCGATATAATCAGAATCATGAGCTGAGTCGTTTAAGCCATGTCCGTCTGTCCGTCCGTCCGTCCGTCCGTCCGTCTGTGTGAACGCAAACTAGTCCCTCAGTTTTTGAGATATTTGATTGAAATTTGGAACACGGATGTGTTTTGATGCTCAATCGATCATTTGTCGGAATTGGCTTAATCGGACCACTATAACATATAGCTCCCATACAACCGATTGTTCAGATATACACATTTTGGGGTATAACTTCTCCCTTCTTACAGCTAAGAACACGAAACCTTGGAGTATTTGTACCTATATTGACCCAAACAAGGTTACCGAAAATTGTCAAGATCGGACCACTATAACATATAGCTGCCATACAACTGATTGTTCAGATATGGACATTTTGGTGTATAACTCCTCCATTTTAAGAGCTAAAAGCGTGAAATTTTGAAGTATTTGTACCCATGTTGGCCCAAACAAGGTAAGCGAAAATTGTCCAGATCGAAGCACTATAACATATATCTCCCATACAACCGATTGTTCAGATATGGATATTTTGGGATATAACTTCTCCATTTTAACAGATAATGACATGAAACTTTAAAGTACTTGTACCCATATCGGCCCAAATAGAGTTACCGAAAATTGTCAAGATCGGACCACTATAACATATAGCTACCATACAACCGATTGTTCAGATATACACATTTTGTCGTATAACTCCTCCATTTAAATAGCCCAAACACCATTTTTTCTAATAAATCGTTCCATAAATAACCCACAAAATTGAAATTATAAATTACTAGCTGACCCGGCAGACGGTGTTCTGCTAAAACTTATTCCTATGAAGCCTAAAGAAAAGTCTTTGATTACCGTATTGCTAACCATTATCTTAGAGTCCATCTTAATGACTGCGAATAACAAAAAATTGTCTATTCTCTGAATAAAAGTTATAGTTATATTCGCCGCGACAAACCTACTTCCCCCGATCCCTATCACTATCTCAATCCCTATCCCTATCCCTATCCCTATCCCTATCCCTATCCCTATCCCTATCCCTATCCCTATCCCTATCCCTATCCCTATCCCTATCCTTTTCCCTATCCCTATCCCTATCCTTTTCCCTATCCCTATCCCTATCCCTATCCCTATCCCTATCCCTATCCCTATCCCTATCCCTATCCCTATCCCTATCCCTATCCCTATCCCTATCCCTATCCCTATCCCTATCCCTATCCCTATCCCTATCCCTATCCCTATCCCTATCCCTATCCCTTTCCCTATCCCTATCCCTATCCCTATCCCTATCCCTATCCCTATCCCTTTCCCTATCCCTATCCCTATCCTTTTCCCTATCCCTATCCCTATCCCTATCCCTATCCCTATCCCTATCCTTATCCCTATCCCCATCCCTATCTCTATCCCTATGCCTATGCCTATGCCTATGCCTATGCCTATGCCTATGCCTATGCCTATGCCTATGCCTATGCCTATGCCTATGCCTATGCCTATGCCTATGCCTATGCCTATGCCTATGCCTATGCCTATGCCTATGCCTATGCCTATGCCTATGCCTATGCCTATGCCTATGCCTATGCCTATGCCTATGCCTATGCCTATGCCTATGCCTATGCCTATGCCTATGCCTATGCCTATGCCTATGCCTATGCCTATGCCTATGCCTATGCCCATGCCTATGCCTATGCCTATGCCTATGCATATGCCTATGCCTATGCCTATGCCTATGCCTATGCCTATGCCTATGCCTATGCCTATGCCTATGCCTATGCCTATGCCTATGCCTATGCCTATGCCTATGCCTATGCCTATGCCTATGCCTATGCCTATGCCTATGCCTATGCCTATGCCTATGCCTATGCCTATGCCTATGCCTATGCCTATGCCTATGCCTATGCCTATGCCTATGCCTATGCCTATGCCTATGCCTATGCCTATGCCTATGCCTATGCCTATGCCTATGCCTATGCCTATGCCTATGCCTATGCCTATGCCTATGCCTATGCCTATGCCTATGCCTATGCCTATGCCTATGCCTATGCCTATGCCTATGCCTATGCCTATGCCTATGCCTATGCCTATGCCTATGCCTATGCCTATGCCTATGCCTATGCCTATGCCTATGCCTATGCCTATGCCTATGCCTATGCCTGTGCCTATCCCTATCCCTATCCCTATCCCTATCCCAATCCCTATCCCTACCCCTATCCCTATAGCTACCTACCTTTACCTTACCGGGACCGTCCATCACCATCCGGGCCCACTACTTTAGCCATCTCTGGGAAACAGCCTTAGAAATCACAATGAAAATAGCTGTATGTGGAAGCCTGCTCAACGCTTTTCATTTTCTACCAATATCGCTCGAAAACATTCAGGGGTTATCCGGGTCCACGCTTTGACCCAAATCTTGGAACCCGGCCTAGGCATCACTATTTAAAAAGCTCTTTGCTGAAGTCCTCCTCAACAGCTTTCATTTGATACCAATATCGCTCAGAAACTTTCCAGGGTCACTCGGTCCCACGTTTTAACCCATATCTGGGAACCCGGCCTAGGTATCGCAATAAAAATAACTTCATGTTGAAGGCCTGTTAAACACCTTTCATTTGATACCAATATTGCTCGAAGGCTTGGTGGATCGATCTAGGTCCTCATTTAGGCCTGTATTCCGGGAAGCTCCCAATTTTTCGAAATTCTATATACCCTACTATGTGCACTAACACCACATGAATCTACTGTGAAAATTTCATAAAGAACGGTTGGTTACTTTGGGAATTTATAGAGGACACACATCCACAGATGCACACATACGCACATACACACCGATTTTTCCAATTTTCGGACTTTTCCGGAGGGATTTTCCAAAATTTTCTTCCGTACGAACCATCTCCTCGAGAATACGAACAATTGACAAAAAGTTTTACAGAAATCGGCCCAGCCGTTCTCATCTGATGAGGTTAGTAACATTTTTTACACCATTTTTATATATATAGATACTAAATCAGGCTATGTACATTAAGCCGTATCACGAAAATAAAGTTTGCGTGTGTCAGTTTTATTTGAACACTTACGTCGAAAAAATATTTATGGTGTAAAAAAATTTTTTTTAGGCCCGCGTTAAAAACAGCTAAATCGCGTTTTTTGTAATAACTTCCTTATTTGATGTCCGATCTCTATGATCTTAATGTCGCAGAAAAGGTCTCGCTCAGCACTATATTTGGCCCATATAAAGCTTCGACCTCAAAGGTTGTTCTCAGTTTTACCTTTAAAAATTTTGGAGTTACTATCCCTAGATTTTTTTATTTTTATCACTAATACAAAGCTCTCAAAAAACCATGAGGACTCCGCTAAAAAAGTTGTAGCCTTTACTCACAAACAAAAAAGTTATACCGTTTTAAAATCAGAGAACCTGTTTTTTGAAAAATTATCCCAAGTTCTTATTTATATGAGGCAGTAACGCCATATAGTATGAGTTTTTGATTAAAAAGTATTCTAAGTCCTCGCTTGACTTGAGAATGTTGTACCGCGATGGAACAGCTACCAATACTGGATACATGATATGCCAAAAATTATTGATGATTGGACTATTCGTGCTGATCAACGTTATTTATATTAAATGATAATGGCTGTAGTGAAGATTTGGTAAGTATTCAAGTGGGATCTCTAAGCACAACGCGCTGGCTTACAACGGCTTCACGATTTCTGCATCCGTGCGTATCGTAAAATCATCCAAGTTATTTAGAAAAACTGCTATAGTTCGTTGTAAAATTATACGCGCCTAAGAAGAGACAACGGAAGTCTAAATGTATTATCAATACTTGCGCTGGATGCGTCGTCTGCCCCTAGAAATGCAGTTAATTATTCAGCCTACAATTGAAAACAACGCACTTTACTTTAATCCCCAAAACATCTTCTTATCTATGATAACCGAAACCAAAAATGACGATGTCCTCCAAATTTAGAGATATTTATGAAAGCAGTTTCAGAGCTCTGAAAGTGAATTCTTCGTCGCTTATATTACTTTGCTCACACTCAAAAAAAAATTACTCAGATTATGGAAAAATGAGAATGATTCGCCGCTAATGACATATTTTCATTGTTTTGAATAAAATTTTCTTTCAAAACGTTGTTTTTATTCCTTGTTTTAAAGAAAATTGTACATCAAAACAATGAAAATGTGTCTTTAGCGCCGAAACATTCCCATTTTTCCATAATCTGGGTAAGTTGTTTTTTCAGTGCAGGTTTCGAACGTTTAAAACAAATTGGAATTTATGTGCAGGGAATTCTCTTCCTTCTCATATGCATTTTATATACATATATGTACGTATAGTTTTTTCCCCTTTTCTTTATTTTTATTACCTCAACAATAGTTACTCATACGCCCCCACATCGGATCGCTTTGTATGTGAAAACTGAAAATGTTTTCTTAAATATCTCGAAAATGCGAGTGCATACACTTCACTTCTAAAAACGCCATCGTAATCTGGAGCCAAAAATTAAGTTGACGTGTTTCGCCGCTTCTCTGTGGTAATTTTTTATAAAAAAAAACAAGTGTTTCATTTTACAACGTTATAACTTTTTTGTTTGTGAATAAAGGCTAGAATTTCTTTGGGGGATTCCTCATGGTTTTTTGAGAGCTTTGTATTAGTGATAAAAATAAAAAAATCTAGGGATAGTAACTCCAAAATTTTTAAAGGTAAAACTCAGGACAACCTTTGAGGTCGAAACTTTATATGGGCCAAACATAGTGCTGAGCGAGACCTTTTCTGCGACATTAAGATCATAGAGATCCGACATCAAATAAGGAAGTTATTACAAAAAACGCGATTTAGCTGTTTTTAACGCGGGCCTAAAAAAAAAATTTTTACACCAAAAATATTTTTTCGACATAAGTGTTCAAATAAAACTGACACACACTAAACTTTTTTTTGTCCATATATCGTGATACGGCTTAATGTACATACATATGTACTTAGGTAGCTTTTCATTTCCCCACTCATGAAAGGTATGAAGTCTTCGGTACGGCCGAAGACAGCCGCGCTCTTACTTGTTATAAGCTTACAAATGTAATTGTAGAAAAATATTATTGTGAAAGCTTGTTGTAAGCTTATAAATACAATTTTATGTATAAATAGTAGAAAAAAAAAGTAAATTTTTATTTGCATTTTTCTTTTCATGTTCCTTCCTTCTTCATCTTTACTGCAAAGTTCTTTATTTTATATTCTCCTCCTGTTTCGAACCATGACATCAACCTGAAATTCAATCCAACGGTATCATATAGTGGGACATTCAACATTATATTGAATTTTATTGAGGCTTTTATGCTTCCCTTATACGAAAAAGGAATCAATTAATTATATGAATCATTGTAAAACCAAAATTTAAAAAAATTTTACAGCAAGCTTAAAACAATCTTATTATTAATAGTTTTTCAAGCTTTCATTGCGGCGGCTGTGGTGCAGTGGGTAGAGTGCTCGCCTGCTATACCAGAGGTCTCGGGTTCAAACCCCAGTCCGAGCAAAACACCAAAAAAATTTTTCTAATTAGTAAAAATCCAATTATTGGGTTTTTTAAGAGCAGTGGTCACCTCTCGGCAGTGGGCGGCATACCCTCCGAGAGTATTTCTGCCATGAAAAAGCTTTTCACAGAAAATGCATTAGCCGTTCGGAGCCGGCATAAAACTGTAGGTCCACCCAATTAGTAGGAAAAAACAAAAGGAGCACACCTCGATTTGGGAGAGAAGCTCGGCCATAAAACTCGTCAGAGTTATAATAGCGCCATTGTATTATATTATTACATTGCAAGTGTAAAGTAAGCTTATTGTAATATTGTTTTCAAGATTTTTAACATAAGTGTTCCTCAATTATTACAATCATGCTTGTGAGTAAGCTTACAATTAAGCTTATAAAAATGTATTGCAATAAGCTTACAATGGACAATTGTTATAAGCTTGTTCTCAAGTCCTATTACATTTCGCTTACTTCCTGGTCTGTTGGGTAGATATGTATGTACATACATATACAAATATTGCTCTGATGCCATGAACGTTTGTCATGCCTAAGTGGAAGAACGTTCCTAATTATTTAGAAAAGTTTTCAAAAACAACCCAGCCGAAAATTTTTTTACAAAAAAAGCCCCAGACTAAATGGTAATTTACCTTTGAGTTAATATTTTAAGAGACAACTTTAACTTTAACTCGACAATGGTTGGTTGGTTAGAGCGGCGAGTCCCACTAGCTCCAATTAGCGCCGAAACGCCGTTTTCATACCACAAGTCGTGACTAAAGAACCAAAAGTATAGAGAAAAAAGAGAATAGCAATTCGGAAACCACGGGCAGCTCCATCCTGCTGAACTTAGGTATCTAAGAAGCCCATCAGGCTTGACATCTTTGAGTTCCGAGGGGTTGTCGAAGAAAGATTTGGCAAGAAATTTCATTCTGCCTTGGCAGTGCGATGGACACTCGTATAGCAGATGCTCCATCATCTGCTCCGCCCCAGGAAGATTACAGCTGCGACACAGTGTAATCGGGCCGCGTAGGTACCAATAGTCCAATCTGCTATGAATACCGCAGTTAAGCGGGAAATATCCCTTTTTCCATAGTTAACATGGCTGTGAAACGCATCTCATTGTATGAAGGCTTTCGATTTATGCACACCCAGCAAGTCTGCAACCGTTTCCATCTGCTCTTAGCCTCCTCGAACCAGTTGCCCCTGCAGCCAGATCAGATATAAAGACTGGCTGATGATACCGTTGCAGATCCCAGAGCCTTCAGAGCTTATCCTGTTTCCAACATCAGCACTTTCCGTTGCAATAGAGCCTTGCAGGCCTCCTGTATGGCGAAAACTTCGGACAAAGAAACGTTCGCCGTGTCCGGAGCGTGATGGATGTGGAAATGTCCGGCTGAGTTAAGAAGATACCCGTTCCCACTCCACATGCCATCTTTGACCCGTGCGTGAAAACTGAGAACATCGACATCAAAAAAGAAAAATTCTTCTTCCTCTCCTCTCCAGCCCATTTAGTTGGCTGTTAAGTGTAGCTCGCTCCGCGCATATCAAGATTCTCATTCGGGTCTTTGTTTTTGTATCACAAAAACATCCTGGAAAAGGTACATATCGTCGTTCAAACATAATAACCGCCTAAGTGAAGCTTTCAAAACCGCCTATGCCCAAAAATTGAGATCTGCCAAACTTTAGCTCCGGGCGCACAGCTCTATCGATCCATGCCATAAATTTGGTCTTTGGGAAGCTCGGGAAGTTCTGGTTTCCTCCCATGAATTCTACTTAAAAGCTTCGTGCATTTAAAAACGTTAAACATGCCTTAAACTTTAATAGTTCATCCATAAGCTAATTCAGTACTAAAAATACAAACGCATATCCCATATAAGCATTTTATACTGTGACCCAAAGCCCCAAAAGGTTTGATTCTACACATTTTTGGGTAAAGAAGGTAAACTTCAAAATTTCATCAACACCAACAAGCTAAAGGGAATGAGATAATTGCCATTAGCTCTGCTAGCTTGAGCTTTCAACCGACTTAATCACATTCACAAGCGATAATACACCAACGCATTTACAAATACATATGTGCCCCTAAACTTCCAACATATGCCACACATGCACACACAAAACATACATAATCTCTAATCCATTCAAACGAACTCATACATTTTAGCAAATTTTCTCAAAGGACACTTTAGTGGCTGATAGCAATTTCAACAAGTACACTAAAGTGCAAAAGTATGCAAGTGTGCCAATTTGTGAGTGTGTGTAAAGGTAGTTAAGTGCGTGGGTATGTGCGTATGTGCAGCAGCAGCTATTTGTTAAAATAAATGAATTCATAATATGTAGTAGTTGTGGGGAAATGACCGATATGTGCTAAACTTAAAAGGGATAAAAACGGAAATGAACGAATGTGCGAAATGACATGCAACTTAAGCCACGAGAGAGGTGGGAGTGTGAGGTGGACAGTCACGTATTTATGTAAAGCCAGTCAGCGTTGCCACTTTGGTTACTTTTTACCAAAATTGGTTACAATTTTTTCGTTTGGTTACGTGGTTACTTTCGGCCGATTTTGGTTACCTTCAAGGTCCATGTATTGAGCACACCATGCTTACATTTAATTTTTGGGAACACGCTTTTAATTTTTCCAAACTATAAAATATTTGTAATCCAAATTGTTTTGTTGGGGTTAAATGAAAAAAATTCAACAAATATTTCCAGCGAATGTTGAGTGTAAAGCTGTTTCAGGAAAAATTCAACAGCTTTCACAGAGTCTCAGTGGTCGAGCGTGTAAAAACGTTCGCATGTTGCGGCGGAAGATGGAATGTATCACGGGTTCGATCCTCGTGAGGAGCATTCACTTCCGAAAAGGGTGCTAATGATCGAAAATGGTTTCGTCAAATAGCTATGTTCAACCTTCGCTGGAAATAGTTGTTGAAATTTTTCCATTTACGCCCAACAATAAAAAATGAAATTAAATAATTTTCGTGCTAAGCACTACTAGGAGTAACTATGGCCTTACCGCGGTAAGGGGCTCTGCCGTGGCTGACCGACCTTAATCCCCATATAATTACTTTGACCACGATACTTGCCTTGTCGAGTTAGTGGTCGTACGAACAAGATGAGCACAACTAATAATAATAAAAAAATCGACGAAGGAGGAGGGGAAGGAAGACGGGAGTAAGGTGGGAGAATCACGACCCAGGGATCAGGAGATCATTATCACGGATGACTCCGACCTGGATAGCGTGGAATCCCTGAACGAGGCGGCGTCAGTGAGCTCGGGGAAAGAGCGAGAACTGTTAGAGAGTCCGCAAAAGAAGGACCACGGAAAGACGCGTAACAGAGAGGGGAAGAAAGCCCTATCGCGCTACAAGGCCGCATTGAAAGTGGTGCAACGCTTAGGAGCGGTGGTAGATCCAACCGGCGAAGAAAGAAAGCGTCTGGAATGGGCCCGTGGAGAAATCGCACAGGGGCGAAAACATTTCGACAAGCAGGGTTTTGCTGCTACGAATCCTCGGTTCTGTAACATAATCGAGGAAAGAGAGGCCATGATTCGGCAAATGAAGGAGGAGCCCGGGATGCCACTGCCGTCTTTCGATTCGGCAGGATGGTTTGACGGGGTTAAACTCATCAAATGTAACGACGAGGCGACGCTATTGTGGTTAAAGGGGGTAGTTCCGAAACTCCAACGACAGGGCGAGCATGCGGCGTTTAGGGTGGTGGATAGAGCGCTGATTCCCACGATCCCGAAGGCTAAGGTGTGGATCCCGTGTGTGGTGAAGCCGGAAGATGCTCTGCAGCTCCTGCAGGGCCAAAACCGGAATATACCAACTCAGGATTGGAAGGTACTTCGCGTATCTAAGCCGACGGAGGAGGGCCAGAACTACATCCTCCTAATCAATAAGGAGGCTGAGGACCTGTTATATCCTGTATTTGGGAAGATGTCCTGGGGCGTAGGCAATGTCTACTTGCGTCTCAGAAAAAGGCATCCAAAGGACGGGAACGACAACACACTCGAAGCAGGTGAGGTTGAAAAAGACCTCGAGAGCTTAACGCTTGCGGACGGTGTGGACGATGCCGAGAAGGCGGTAAAGGGAGGAGCTGAAGCGGGGAGTAAGCAGTCCAATGCTGAAGGTCCTGCAGGCGAATCTCCAGCACAGTAAGGTGGCGACGAGCGAACTCCTCCGTACTCTAAAGGAGGGTTCGCTTGATGTGGCGGTGATCCAGGAACCATGGCTTTCGTCTGGAGGAAGGGTTTCTGGATTAAACGCGCAGGAGTACAGCGTTTACTATGCCCAGCTGGAGGGAAGGGTGAGAACCGCTGTTATGGTAAAGAAGCAACTATACTCATGCTTATTGTCTAATTTCAGTTCTGAGGACCTAACGGTCGTAGCCATTAGACGGGAGAAAGGGGAGGACTTAATCCTAGCATCCTGCTACATGGCTCACGAATCGGAGGCACCACCGAATGAATTAAAGGAATGCGTACGGAGGGTACCGAAAAACCAGTCGCTAGTGATAGGGGCTGATGCGAACGCCCACCACACTATCTGGGGCAGCAGAGACATTAATGATCGGGGTGAGTCACTTTTCACTTACATTTTACAAAGCAAACTTCATATTTTAAATAGGGGGGATATTGCAACCTACAGGGGGCCAACCTCTAGCAACGTCCTTGATATTACGCTATGCACAGAACCAGGTGTAGATGTGTCCGAGTGGAGGGTACTTGACAGACCTTCCTTCTCCGACCACGCCTACATAGGGTTTAACATTTCCATGAAGAGGGCAGAGAAGATCCAAAGCTTCCGGAACCCTAGGCCAACAAACTGGGATAGATTCAAGTCACTGGTGGGAAAGAAGCTTCGGCAACCCGAAGATATTATCAATATAGAGGACTTGGAGAAATCCAATAATGTCTTAACAAACACCTTAATTTATGCTTACAAAAAGGCCTGCCCACTTAGGAGATTCAGAGGTAAAACGAAACCACCATGGTGGAGTACAGAGCTCGGAGCCCTTAGAAGGCAGGCCAGAGAGCTTTTTAAGCTGGCAAAAGTCGCCGATTGCGATGAATGCTGGAATGAATACAGGGATGTGTTGAGAATCTATAAGAGGGAAATCTGTAGAGCCAAAAGAGTTGGGTGGAAGAAGTTTTGTGAAGAAATCGAAAGCTCCACAGAGACTGCAAGGTTAAGGAAAGTTCTATCTAGGACCCCGACAGTCCAAGGGCTGATTATGAGGGAAGATGGAGGGTGGACACACAACTGTGAGGAATCCCTTAATGCCCTTTTCGATGTCCATTTTCCGGTGGGCGAAGTTGAATCAAGCTCGAATTACGTAGCAAACAATATACCCATTGAGGAGCGGTTCGTTCCGGGACTGATTACGAAATCCAAAATTATATGGGCGGTGAACTCCTTTTCTAAGTTTAAATCGCCCGGAACCGATGGTATAATCCCTGCGATGCTTCAACTAGCAGGGGACAAAGTGGTGGACTGGCTTGGCCCTATTTTTGAGGGATGCATTAGGCTGAACTATGTGCCTAGGTCATGGAGAACCGCTCGCGTGGTATTTAAACCAAAAGCGGGCAAGGTTAGCCATATGTATGCGAAGGATTATAGACCGATAAGCCTAACATCGTTTCTGCTTAAAACATTTGAGAGGTTGATCGACACCTTTATCAGAGAAAATATGGACGGCAGTTGCATGTCCAAAAATCAACACGCATACACCAGAGGTAGATCGGTAGATACTGCTTTGCATAGGGTGGTAATAAATATCGAAAAGAGTCTCGAGTGTAGAGAATTTGCTTTAGGTGTCTTCTTAGACATTACGGGGGCATTCAACAACGTCTCAAAACATGCCATAGTAGGCGGTCTTCAGCTTATTGGGACAAACCCTGTGCTTTTGTCCTGGATTAACTGCATGCTAAGCTATAGGGAAGTTAAGTCCCAATGGGGTCTACATGAGGCCACAATAACGGTAAACAGGGGCACGCCGCAGGGGGGTGTTTTATCGCCATTGCTGTGGACGCTAGTCATCAACAAACTGCTCAGGCAGCTTGAGGAGGGACCGGCAAAGCTGACGGCATATGCGGACGATGTCTCGGTAATAATAAGAGGCAGATGCCTGACAACAATTAGTAGTCTTATGAGCCAGACGCTCGCGAGAATAAATACCTGGGCCAATGAGGTCGGGCTGACTGTTAATGCGGGAAAAACGGACTTGGTTTTATTCACCAGGCGTTATAAGATACCAGATTGGGTTAAGCCCACGTTAGGCGGGGAGACACTGCAACCCAAAGGTAGCACAAAGTACCTAGGTGTCATACTGGACAGCAAACTGATGTGGAAGCTCAATGTGGAGGAGAGGGCCAGAAAAGCCTCTGCCGCCCTATATGCATGTAAAAGGATGCTGGGCTGCAAATGGGGTCTCTCCCCCTCCCTGACACATTGGATTTTCACGGCAGTTGTTAAGCCGATCTTATTCTACGGAATTCTTGTATGGTGGACAGCCACTCAGAAATCAACTTATGTAAAGGTGCTGGAGAGAGTGTGTAGGCTATCCATGATAGGCATAACGGGGGCCTTAAGAACCACTCCAACTGCTGCACTAGGTGCTATTTTAACCATGCCACCTGTACATCTAGCGGCAAGGAACATAGCGTTAACAGCTGCAACGAGACTTATGGCCACGGGGCAGCTTGAGTGCAGGCATAGGGGACACAGTAGTATAGCGCCGTCGTCAGGCGAGCAGACTGACTACATTGTTCCGTGCCTGCGCTTCGATAAGTTTCTTGAGGCCACAATAGAGGCGGAAGGCTGGCGTAAGGGAGTAGACATGAAGGAAAGCGCTATACATGTGTATACAGATGGGTCTAAGACATCAGAAGGAGTAGGGGCTGCGGTCTACTGCAGTGAACTGAATATCAGTATCAGTATTAGGCTGCCAGATCACTGTAGTGTCTTTCAGGCGGAGGTATTAGCGGTAAAGAGGGCAGCAGAAATGTTAGTCTGTAATCCCTTACGAAGGGGACGTATCAACTTATATATAGATAGTCAGGCGGCTATTAAGTCGATACTGTCGCATAGCACCTCATCTAGGTGTGTAGAGGACTGTAAAGAGGCCTTGAGGGTAATGTGTAGGGATAATAATGTCCATCTGTACTGGATCCCAGGCCACAAGGGGATATACGGCAATGAGAAGGCTGATGAGCTAGCAAAGAAGGGAGCAGGTCTCGGAGCGGAACACTCTTTGGACGTCCCGATTCCACTCAGTGAAATTAAACATAGGAACTATAGGTATATGATGGACCAGGCCGATAAGGCGTGGAAACAATCGCATGGCTGTAGAGTGTCCAAAATTATGTGTAAGTCGCTCGATCCGAAACTAACGAAATGGTTGCTTTCCCTGAAAAGGGAAGAATGCAGACTTATAATCGGGGTCCTCACAGGACACTGTCTTTTAGCATCACATGCGTTCAAAATGGGACTGGTTGATGAAAGTGAATGCAGAGGATGCGGACTGCAGGAGGAGACAGTGGAGCACGTTCTATGCTCCTGTCCTGCGTTTTCTAGGCTAAGACTTCGGCTACTAGGGAAAGCCTTCTTCAATGATATTAAACATGTATCCACAGTAGAGGTTAAGAAACTCTTGGCATTTGCCAAAGGGACGGGAATGTTCTTCAGTTTGAGTCCGGGCTTCGAAGTATAGGTGTTCATGTTCAATGAACTTTCTGGTAACACTACGGACTTATCTAGTCTATGTGAGGCTATTAGTGGCCAGCCAGTATAACCTAACCTAACCTAAGCACTAAAAAGCTTTTAAGTCCAAATAAATTATTTGACAGGAGCCAGCGACCACATAGAAATAAATCTATTCTGGCGAATTTTCGTCGGGCGATTTTCGTCACCTTTTTGGCTCTGTTCATTCTCATACCTGGCCGTGTTTTTAAATGTTCATAGAACTCTACGACAGGGCGATATTTCGCTCGACGTTGGATCTGTTTAAAGCCCGTCTCCACAATACTTGATTCGCCAGAGAAACATGTAGCAAAACATCTCGCTCAATAAGCCGTCGCCACGTGGCTAATCGTGATTCAGTTTGTCATTTCTCTTTCTTGTTCTTCTTAAATGTTTGTATGTTTGCTTATTTTTGCGTCTTTGTTTTGTCTGTGTGAGATTTCGATAGATTTTCGATACAAAATTTGAGAAGACATCGATATCATCGAGGTTGGCAAGAGGATTGAGAACGAAACAAGTGATTCAATCTTCACTCGCTCTCAGAAATTTGTATGGAAATTGGCGAGTTTCGGCACTTGTTTCCGTGTCGAAACAAGATTGAGAGAGAAAATGCAGAAAAAAGAGCGAAACACGTTATGTGGAGACATGGTATTAAGGCTTAAAGATGTATAATAATTGATATATTTTAGTTTTTGTTAACCGCATATATTGTTTTGCTACGAAATAAATATCCCTAACGTTAATGGGACATATGCCTATATTATTAATTTATTTTGGTTAGTTGTTTCTAGTTTTGGTTACTTTTATTTCGTATTTTGGTAAATTTAAATTTTTTCAAGTGGCAACGCTGAAGCCAGTACAAGCAAGTGCAACCCAGCGAACATTAGCTGCTATAGATGACTCATTAAAAGAGTTAGATATCGGCAATTTTAGCATTATTATGAGGTAATAATGTATAGAAATTTGGTATGTAAAATCTGTCATATAACAATGACTCATCACGCTGACTTATTAATGGCATATTTAATTCACTTCTTACAAGTCAAATCAAGTCATTGAGTCATTGATGACTCTTACGTGGAAAAGGGTCAATTTTTTTGGGATTCCTGAAATATAACTGATAACTTAATTTATGTTTTTGATTCATAAAACAGTCTTAGCAGAATATTCATTGACTCCCTAAAACTTGATTATGACTCTGATAGATTTGATGCGCGCTTTTTCCACCCGACTCGCTCCAATTCCAATGCCTTTACATCTCTTTTGTTGCTTCTAAAAATAAGTTTTCAATCTACCTGACTACTTTTTAAAACTTTTGGGTTAAGAAAAGAGTCACTAAAGGACTCAAAATCATGTTTAAAGGAAATTGATAACTCAGTCTCTACCTGACTACTTTTTAAAGCTTTTGGGTTAAGAAAAGAGTCACTAAATGACTCAAAATCATGCTTAAGGGAAATTGATAACTCAATCTCATATTAAGTTTCCTATGCCATTTTTTCTGCTCACAAAAGACTTTAATGACTCTATTCATGAAGCATATATGACGCTTTGGGTTTAAATCATGAGTTATTACAATTGTATACGTGATTTTTCTACGTACTGAAATTTGCTTTCATACATTTAACTCGGAGTTATGTATAACTTTTAGGGGCTTTCACTCTTAAAGGTCTCTTTTTTGACGATCCAAGTTCGTTCTTGTTAGAACTCTTTTAAATAATTTAAATCTACTATATCCATATACTCGTACTACTTTTTTATGTAACTCATATCAAACTGGCAATACCTGAGAACTCAAAAAAAAAAATGTTTGCTGGGTTATAAATTCTGAGAGCTAACAGCAGAAAAAGCTATAAAATACTTAACAACAGGAATATGTAATACAAGTAAATATAAAAGTGAACAGGATTGAAGAAGAAGAGCAGAAATAAGTTGAGGAAGAAGAAGAAAAAATATTAAGAACAAAACGAATAAGAAGAAAAGGAAGAAGAAGAAAAGTAACACGAAGAAGATGAGGAATAACGAAAAAAAGAATGTTTTAACAGCAACTCTGCTAGAACAAAAGCAATGGAAATCGTATGATGTACGTAATCCACATTACATATCGCCGTTTAAACTTCATAACAGCCTAAATGCAATTTCCACAAACGCCTTATCTACGCTTGTGCCAAAACTTAGAATTGAATTCCTAACGCCCAGCTCTACTACTAGAGAGCTTAAAAGGATATTAGAAGGAAATATAGTGCTTCTCTAAGCTTTGCGAGGACCAAATTTATGGTATGGAGCGATAGAGCTGGGCGTCAGGAGTTAAGTTGTTATGAAAGAAGAAGAGGTTATGAAAGTTTCACTTAGGCGGCTATGAAGTCTAAACGATGATATGTACATACATATGTATGTTTGTGCATACGCATCAGCGTTGCGTAATTCGAATCAATTTTGATTTCAAATCAACTTTCAAATATCAACTCGATTCGTGATTCAAACTATTTTCAAATCAAAGATAACTTTTATTTCTGATTCATTTCTCAAAAGAATCAAAAATACCCTTTGATTCGTGATTCAAATCAAAAATTTGATTCGAATCGAAAATTTATTACGAATCTTGATTCAAAATATATTTTTGATTCGAATCAAAAATTTTATTCGAATCAAAAATTTATTTAGAATCAAAAATACTGTAGCATATCAGAAATATTCAAGTACATTCTCGGTAACTTAAAACACAAAAATGTATAAAATGCATCAAAAGTCCAATAACAGCCAAATTGTATGCTGACGCCAAATGTGTACATGTGTATGTATGTACATATATACATATTTCTGATTGTCGTATTTACGTTTGTGCTACGCCGTACGTACATACAGACATACGTATGTATGTATGTGCATAGGCACATTATTTGAAATAAAGTTTTAATTCAAAATAATTTTCAAATCAAATCAAAGATAAATTTTGTTTATGATTCGTTTCACAAAAGAATCAGAAATACCCTTTGATTCGTGATTCAAACTATTTTCAAATCAAAGATAAAATTGATTTGTGATTCATTTCTCAAAAGAATCAAAAATCTTTTTTGATTCTTGATTCAAACTTGATTTCGAATCAAGATTCTTAATAAATTTTTGATTCGAATCAAATTTTTGATTCGAATAGAATTTTTGATTCGAATCAAATTTTTAATTCAAAATAATTTGAATTCAAAAATTTGATTCGAATCAAAAATTTATTAAGAATCTTGATTCGAAATCAAGTTTGAATCAAGAATCAAAAAAGATTTTTGATTCTTTTGAGAAATGAATCACAAATCAATTTTATCTTTGATTTGAAATTAGTTTGAATCACGAATCAAAGGGTATTTCTGATTCTTTTTTGAAACGAATCACAAATAAAAATTATCTTTGATTTGAAAATATTTTAAATCAAGAATCAGAAAATATTTTTGATTAGGATTCAGTCAATTCAAAATCACGCAACCCTGATACGCATACATGAATACAAATTCCTGTAGAGGAAAGATCAAAGCTTATGTAAAATTCAACACTTTGTTATTTATGCATTGGCGAATAGTTTCAAATGGATGTATGGATGTATGTATGTGGATTAAAGAGTGTAGTAAGAAATATATCCTTGGCGGCTAGGAATTGAAATATTAGCTTATATACATGCATACATAGGTACGTGTGTATGTGGATGAACTAAACACAAATACTTGAAGCACATACACTCAGGGAAAAACAGCATTTTAAAATCAAAAATCAAATTTTTGTTTTCATAATGCACGTTTTGAACCTAACCATTTTTTATTTTAACAACGAAAATTTTTAAATTAAAAATGAAATTTTTGAATTAAGAATGAAATTTTTGAAGTAAAAATGCATTTTGGATTTAAAAAGAAACATATGTACTTAAATTAAAAATGAAAATGAATGCTGATTCAAAAACTCGCTCTTTGTTCAAAATTTTTTTGTGAGAAAATATTTTTCTTTTTGAGAGAACCAATAATGAGAATCGATTTTTTTTTAATTTTGTTGTTACAATCATTCATATAATTCATGGATTCTTTTTTAGGAAAAGGGAAGTATAAATAGGTTATTACAATTCAATATAATGTTGAATGTTCCACTATGTGATGGCGTTAGTTTGAATTTCAGGTTGTTGTCATGGTTCGAATCCGGAATCCGGAGGAGAATATAAAATAAAGAAGAAAAAGGAGAATAAGGAGAATAAGAAATAAAGATAGCAAACAGTTAAGGCGAAGTAGAAAAGAAGAGAAGAACAAGCGGTGACTATATTTTTGTAGTTGGGACTCGGATTGAGAGAAGATGAAGAGAATGCCGTTGGATACAATTTCGAATCCGGAAGAGAAAATGATATAGAGAACATTACAGCGTTTTTTTCTCATAGTGCTTAAAATAAAAATAAACATTTTTAAATTTAAAATGTTTATTCTTGATTTAAAAATTTTACAATGCACATTTGTAAAATAAAAATGTTGGTATTTACATCACTTTTAGATACGTTTTTGCCCATTTTAAGAACGTTTTCATATGTTTTTATAATTTTTTCCCTGAGTGTACATATATGTACATATATGCATATGAGCATATATATTTTAACGTTTACTTGTAACAAGTGGAAAATTCATCTCATGAGGTTTTCTTTTTAAGTTTTGCATAGAATTGAGTTAGCTAAATTAAAATTGCTAAAATGTTGATGAAAAGCTTTGCCACATGCTCGTAACTAAGCGCAACGTCATTGCAACGTCTACAACAAGATTTTAATTTAATTTTTATTTTTATTTTTGTAAGTTTGTCATAGAATAAACTAATTTTCCCTTTCTCTTAAAAGACTGCAACTAAGTTGGCTTTTCTCGTCGGTATCTAATTCTTTCAAAGTATTCAGCATCATAGAAGGCTTTGGTTGGACTGAACTAGCTCTTCAGTAATTTTCACACCTTCATCAAATTTAAAAACACATAAGTAAACTCTGAGAGGAGTTGAGTAAGTCTTTCATTTTCATGTTCTTTAGCCTGACAATTTTATTATGAATATTTGTTGACTTTTATAGTTTCAGCGAATATCTCTGACAATCTGCTGTCGAAGAGGAAATCGTTTTGATGTTCACAAGCTAAGTTTTCCTACATGTGTACATATGTGTAGATTTGTAATTAAAACTGTACAAAAATATATGTACCTACATTTCTACAGTATGTACGCTTAAAAACATAAATATGGCCAATTGTGCAATTTTATTCAAATGACATACACTTGATACTCATAAATATGCATTGCTGTTAGAGTAGTGACCTGAATTTATGCCCAGCTCTTGGCTTACAAAGGGCAATAAATATTTATGATCACATTTCAAATATGACAATTGTCGAAAATGAAATGAAAAATGGACATAGCTTGGAGTGAAAATGAAATTGAGAGAAAGTTAAATATACGAGTATTTTTTATTTAATATGATCAATTTATATTTAAAAAATTAAATCCTAATTTTTGGCAAAGTTTTGATAAATACATACTTAGTAAAAAAAAAATTATAGAAAAGCGCAAAGCAATGAAGATTCCCAACGTGCATTTGTGAAATGCTGATGAGAATTAGAAATGCTTTTTTAGGCTAAAGGGGTGTCTGGATTTAATAAAATCCGTGAAAAAATCGTTCCAATCTCTGAAGAGGTACTAAAGAGTAGCGAAAAGACTTACAAAACAAACTAGCATTGTAATAAAGCAACATACATGGCTGATAGTCGAAGAGCATCTCAAACAACGAAAGCTTCTCACCCCGACTATTGTAAAAGCTTTCACTTCTACGATTTCGGCTAACGAACTTTCACTCATCATAATGTCAGTGAAACTAATTGTACTTATCCAAAACCCTGAAAGAGATGCAAAAAAGCGTTAGTTTGCCATTTTTTTTTTTCTTTCGTCACAACAAGCAACCAAAATGCGTAAGCTAATTGAACTCGCAAACACTTCTCAGCGAGCTCTATTTCCCTCAAGTATTTGCGGTTAATTGTGGGTGAGTGCCCGTTAAATAGGTTCTTGTCGTTTTTGTTGTTGTTGTTGTGTTAAGCTTGTGGTTTTGCCACTTTAGCACATGCTCTATTTATAAGCGATCACATTTGACAAGATAAACTGTTTTTTTTTCAACCTCGTTCAATCAAGTGGAGGGTCACTGGCTAACATGAAAGAGGGTTCTGTAAATCTTTTGCTCAGCTTCATGCGTAACCGTCGCTATATTCTTTTGCTTAGTTACGTACATTTATTTGGGGTTTTTAGGGCCGGTTGTTTGTACCACTTTCAATGTACTATGAATATATGTAGGTAAATTTGTTTTGTTGTGCATATTAATTTCTACTTTTCAAAAGCCTCTGTGGCTTTTTAATTTTGTTCCATTTTTGAATCCCATTTTTCTAACTTTTCCTCTAGTGTTTTTCTAAGCCTTCCACACAAAATATTTTTGTGTATGTTTAAACCACTTTTACAAGTGTGTTATTTGTTTTTTATTCATTCTTTTAAGTTGCCCATTCGGTAAATTATTCGCTAAAAAAAAAACAAAAAAAATTGTTTTACTTCTTTTTTGATTGTTTTGGCCTAAAACAAAGGATTAACTATGACCACCGATATTCCATCTGAATCCTAAATCAATTTTTGTGTCAACATGAGTTTTTATGAGAGGCAAAAAAGATTTACCAACAAAGAAGATTAAAACTTGTGCTTATCATCAGCTTTGGATTTTAAGCCAAACTCTCAGAAATGCTAGAAACCAAAATGCACTAAAATGATCAGTTAAGTGAAATCCCCCACTCCTTATACACTCACTAAACCTTTTCAGCTCCAAAAATCGAAAACAAATAAACCCTTGCATTTATTTCCAAATTTCATATTGTACCTTTTAGCTGCTTTATTTGTTATTTAAATGGTACTTCCAACCATTATATTTGATTAATATGAAGTTAATTAGTTTTGGGGGTTGAAATGTCTATTACATATACGAATAATTTCCCTGCAGGGAAATCAATAACTAGAGAGCACAATTTCTGATTCAGCACTAGCGAAAAGATATCAAAGAGGCACTAGTTTAATTGTACTTAGACGCTCACCTATTCATAAGAACCCTGCAGGGAAAATCTCTAGTTCCGAACTAGGTCGCTTCTAGTGCATTTTTCGACACTACTAGTGCGAGCTAAATCTCTTTTGCATGTTATCAACTGGCGAATTTAACACGGCGATGTCCTAGGCGGTGTCAATTGTCCCTCTCTGCACTACATTTTCGATAGTTCCGAACTAGCACTAAATTCTACAGTTTACATTAGTTCGTTTATTGGCACAATTTCGATAGTTCTGAACTAGCTACAAGTACCTACAAATTCTACAGTTTTACATCTGCCGCTTAAGTGCAGCCTTTGACACACTTCATGCAAGTGGCGAGATGGCCGACTGGCTAACGCATGTACCTTTCAATCTGAGGGGCGCGGGTTCGAATCCTGTCGGTGACAAGGTGGATGATAATTTTTTTTTTTTTATTTTTTTTAACTAATATTTTTTTATTTTTTTATTTATTAAAAATTTCCAATAATATTTAAATAGTAATAAAATAAAATAAATTAAAAATAAGCCTGAGGGATCGGAAAAGCATAATTAGGGGAACATTTCATTTCATACAAGATGTAAATAGAAAACTCTTTATATAAAATGCTTCACTAAACATCTGAGAACTGCAGAAATGTACAACGCCGACGGCAATTGAACGAACGAACAATTTTCATAGAATTTTTGTCACTTCGAAATTGCATACAAATCACAGTGTGTCTTATAATGGTTACTCAATTCACTCCTTCTGAACTGGTGAGGGTCTAAGTACAATTGATCTAGTTCCCTTTTGACACCTTTTCGCTAGTTCGGAACTAGAAATTTGGCTCACTAGTTATTGAGTTCCCTGCAGGGAAGTGAATTGGCTCACACTTATAAGACACACAGCAAGTCTTACTTTCAGCAATGCCATGCAATATCAAAGTACTCTTTAATCGACTTTGAAATAAAAAAGTACGAGTATTTTGCAGCAAGCTGAGGCTTGACTAACTTTTCTCGCTTACCATATTGCCATCAAATACTGAAACAAAAAAATGTACATATAATAAACGTTTTACTGCATTACAATTCGCCAACTTTTGAAGAGAAATAAATATTTAATAAACCAAAAACAAAGTTAATAATTGAAATTGACAACTATTTTAAATATTAATATCGTAAAGTGCATGAGCTGGAAGATTTTAGCATAAGGAACGCGCAGCACACACACACACACAACACTACGTCAGATGAAGCCACGAGCAACCAAAACGCAAATACTTTAGCAACACTTGGCATAGTTAGAAATTTACGTTGCGCCTGAGGCGAAGCATGTGCGAACTTTCGCTTTATTGCATTTGCGGGCGGCGAAGATGAGCGCTTTCGATTATTTTGATTGTATGTATGTAGGTACTATATCAGCAACAGCGTTGCCACAGCCAAAATAAAAAATTTACCAAAAATTAAAAAAAAAATTACCAAAAAATTACCATTTTCTTTATAAATAATAAAAATCAGATCTCTAACTATAAGTTTTCATTTTAGTACACAAATATCGGATATTATATATCAAACTCTTTAACTAACTTATAATAATAATACACTGGCGCGTTTATAACTCTGGCGAGTTTTATGGCCGAGCTTCTCTCCCAACTCGTGGTGTGCTCCTCCACAAAGTGGATGGACCTACAGTTTTATGCCGGCTCCGAACGGCGAATGCATTTTTTGTTAGAAGATTTTTCATGGCAGAAATACACTCGGAGGGTATGCCTTCCACTGCCGATAGGTGGCCGCTATTTTTAAAAACCCAATAATTGGGTTTTAATTAATTATAAATTTTTTTTTCGTGTTTGATCGGACTGGGGTTAGAACCCGTGACCTCTGGTATAGCAGGCGAGCACTCTACCCACTACACCACAGCGGCCACTAACTAACTTACTTCAAAAGTTACACATTTTCTTCTGGAAAGCTACGGTTACAAAAGCATACAACCTCACCAACATACTGGTGACAAACGTCGACAAATTCACTGATGCTGGATGGTAGGTTTTAAAAAGAAAAACCGAAAGAAAAATTAATCCAAGTAAAATGCAAGGTGGCGGTAGCCTATTGGTTATGCCAATAGCTTACCAACTGAAAAATCTGAGGGTGGAATCTCGGCGGGCGCCCAGAAGAAAAGTAGTCTGAGGAGTAGTCTCCGAAATATATTTAGGCATAATATCTCCCAAAAAAAAATTAAATGGTTAATACCAAAATATTTCTTATATGGTTGTAAAAAAGCCCAAAATTGAAGTACCTACTTAATTAATAAAATTATATATATTTTTTTTATCTGTAGGATGTTAACCTGCTCCTTTATACATATATGTTCCAAGCAGCTTAGTTTGTCATCTATATATTAATACACAAATATATTTTTTGTCGTACCAAAATGAAGGTCTTAGTTTCGTCGTGTCGGTGATACATATATATCATATGAAAGGAACCCTTCTAAGATATAAACTCCAACACGACTCTCCAGCTTACATATTTCACAAACTTCGATGGCGAAACTATATAAAACTTATATATAAATCATTAATAGATGCAGCAGGGATTCAAGGTCCACTCTAGACGGTTTTAGGCAAATCAAGTTTTAAGGAAGCTACCTTTTTAACTGCCATAGGTGATGTGTACTTATGTGCAAGAGGTTCTGAATTCAAGACGCTGAGCGGATTGTGAATGGCAGATGGTGGATGGCATATGGCGGAGGGCGGAGGGCGGACGACGGTTTTCGAGCACGAACTAACGCAATTTAGTAATTATGCCATGTGATGGTTATAAATAAATTAGTTTTGCAAAAATTAACGAAATACAACGAAGGAAACTGAAACCGGCATGGCCCCAGCTGCAAATGTAAGCGCCGCCGCCGCCCAAACACCAGGGTTGAGCATGATTCAACTAATTTTGAGTGCACTCAGCCTGTAACTACCACTCAAACCTGAGTGGTAGTTAAATATCTGATTTTAACTACCACTCAATTTGAGTGGTAGTTAAATCTCGAATTTAACTACCACTAAATTCGAGTGGTGGTTAAATCTCGAATTTAACTACCACTAAATTTGAGTGGTAGTTAAATCTTGAATTTAACTACCACTAAATTTGAGTGGTAGTTAAATCTTGAGTGGTAGTTAAATCTTCAACTACCACTGAACTTTAGTGTTGGTAGCAAAAGTGCAAAGGAGTCAGTCAAACCCCAAAAAAGCTTATGGAACAACTTACATACATACATACATATGTATATTTATGCGTATAACTTATATATATGTATGTACATTAAATATACAAAATTCAAGGGAAGGACATGTGCATTACAATAGTATTTGTAGATATTCAAGTTCATCTACTAGTTCGTTCTAGTTAAATTTCTAGTTCACTTCGTAGTTCACCCCTATTTTAATTTCTAGTTCAACTCTAGTTCACTTCTAGCTTACCTCTAGTTCACTTCTAGTTCACCTCTAGTTGACTTATAGTTCACCCCTGGTTCAATTTCTAGTTCATTTTCTAGTTCACCTCTAGTTCACTTCAAGTTCAATATTTTTGAATCAGTAAAAACGCAAACCCTTCAATATCTCGACACACCTAAAAATGGACTTATGCCAATTTCAAAACTAACGACTCACATATACTTAAATACGTACATACGTATACATTTCACCAAAAGCTGATGTGTTGATTAACTTCTCAATGATTTCAATGTCTAAATAGGTTTCGAGCACCAAATTTGAGTGGTAGTTGATTCAAAATTCAACTACCACTAATATTTAGTGGTAGTTAAATTCAAGATTTAACTACCACTCAAATTGAGTGATAGTTAAAATCAGGATTTAACTATCACTCAATTTTACTGGTAGTTAAAATCAGGATTTAACTACCACTCAATTTGAGTGGTAGTTGAAAAATGCCCATCCTTGCCAAACACACATCTTCGCCGTTGCCAACGCCGCAACTATCAACGCGCTATAATGAATATTACCACGAAATTGGGGGACTGCTGTTGGGGTTAGTATCAGGGATGCCACTAAGAAAATTTTTTTCCCACCAAAAACCTACCAAAATGGCTTCGAGCCTGCCAATTTTTTTTTAATGTGAGATTTAACCATATTCAACAAATTCATTTAGGGTAACTGTGCCAGTAACCGACCACCCTGCAGTAACCGGGCATTTTTGTTTTTTTACCGCTTAAAATAAAGAAAAACTGTTTAATTTTTTTTAATTTGGAAAATTTTAGTATTAAATTTAATATTATTTGTACAAATTTCAAGTAATTTTGGATGAGTGATAAAAATGTGAAGGAAAAGAGGAGGAAGCAGCAGTTCCCACATAAACAAAAACTTGAGTTGGCGTTAAATGATATTCGGGCAAGGTTGGATTGGGTATTAGTGTATGTCAGCGCTCGTCCAGTGCGGAGGAAACCAGGATTTACATTTGTGGAATAACATTTGAGGAATAATGAGGAAGGAAACGTAAGCAGATTTATTGAGGGAAATAGCGGACATTGTTTCCACTTGGTACAGCAAACACATTTACTACCTAGGTAGGCCTGATGGCCTGATGTGATACCACATAAAGCTCTTTATTACACACCATGTAGACGGACAACCTTGTTTGCTTCATATAGCGTAAAATGTCAGATGCCTTTCTGTTTTCAATCTCCTCCAATTGTGTCTGTGGGGGCAAGTGTTCTTGAATCTCAAAGAAAGCTTTTCTATTTAGAAGAGTTCTGTGGAAAAACTCTACTGAGAAGACACGTTTTCTCAACAGTGTGGTGGCAAAGTGACAAATGTACCAAATCAGTGATGTTAGTTGAACGAAGGCAAAAACCTACCAAAATTCAAATCGTCCTACCAACCTACCAAAAGGAATAAAACCTACCAGTTTTGGTAGTAAAAGCCCAAAAGTGGCATCCCTGGTTAGTATAGGATAATTTATGTTGTGCAAATGCGTTGCTACTTTAGCGATTATGCAGCAATAACTTACTTAATGGTAATATGCAAATTTCGCAGTAAATTTATTGCAAGGCAAATGGCGATAAATGCAACTGTTGGTTTAAGCTTTGGAGAAAATGGGGGAATTTTTATGTTTAAGGCAATGAGATATGTATAAAATTTTTCTTGTATGAAACTGCGCCATTGAAAGCTTTAGCATATTTCTCAGGAAAATATATATTTCCCTAAACGTGGACATAACCAGCCTTGCAGCCTTAAGATTTCCGCATCAAATCGCAGTAATAGTGAATCCAACAAAATAAACATGTACAAAAAAAGCAACGAGAACGCTTTAGCTTAACCACAAAATCACATGCATACCAAAGTATATACATACTATGTTTGTCTCTTTCGTCCTTTTAACACTCGACCATTTCCGCTTTGCCATATCCTGTTTATTTGTTTCATTCAAATGCTGCCATTTCCTTTTGCGTTAAATAATGCGTGTGACTAAAATTTTCGCAAAATTTCTACTATCATGCGGTTGATTATCGTCTTTTGTTTTGTTTTGTTTTTTTTTTTTTTGGCAATGTCACTTCTATTTCGTATTGGTTGTTTACACGCAACAAAAACAAATATCGTATTTATCTATTTGTACTACGATAAAACTAATGGCCCGTAAGTAATCTCGAATGCATGAAATGAATGAGAACAATTATTTGTTTTGAGTGTTTTTGAGGGTTTCCGTGGCGCAGTTATAAAAGCATTTTCGTGTCTTAACTTGGAACTTTTCTGTGCTTGAGTGTGTGTGTGTGTTTAAGGGTGTAAGTATGTGTTTGAAATGTATTTAACTAATGAGAAAATAATGGATTTGGTTTGTGTTTTGCCGCCGCCTTTTCGATTTGTAATGGTGACAAAAGGTAAATAGAAAAAAAAAATAATCGTCAGGAGCCAAGTAACAGCAAACAGCGATGGTAGAAGTGATAGCTAGTTCGAAGAAAAGCAATTCTATATCATCAGTTAACTTTACGGAAACCAACTAGCCACTTATCACAAATTTAAAAAAATTTAAAAAATTATAATTTCGTGGGAGGCACTAATTTGTATAATTCGTAATGTAAAGTCGCAAATAATTTTTTGAATATGTGGCATTGAAAAAATTTTAAAGTATGAAAAAACGAAACGAAAAAAGATATATTTTTATCAATTTGAATTGTAATTTTCTAAACTTGAGTTGTAATTTTGAGGTAAACGTTCTGAATTCAAATTGTAATTTTTGAATTTGTAATTTTTTTAATTTTAAGTAAAAATTCTCAACTTAAAATGTATGTTTCAGAAATTAAGTTGGAAATTCTGATTTCGAATAGTAATTCTTTCAATTTGAAGTTAAAATTCTGAATTGGAATTATAATTTTTTTTAAATACTTTTTGGTTGCTTGTTTTTCCGACAGGGTAGGAATATGATGTATTGTGGAACGATCCTCCGATTTCTCAGAACGAAAAAAGACACTGAAGATGGCGCATATTAGCCGAAACCGGTTTGTCTCCAAACCAAATTTGACAAGGGATGACGGAGGATCGTTCCACAATACATCAATTTTTTTTAACCTGAATTGTATTTCTCTGAATTTGGAGCCAAAATTCTGAATTTTTATTTTAATTTTCTGAATGTTAGATAAAAATTCTGAAGTCGAATTATCATTTTTTAAACTTGAATTTTAATTTTCTGAATTTGAAGACAAATTTCTAAATACAAATTTTTCTGAGTTTAAATTTGCTGAATGTAAAATAAAAAATCTGAAGTCGAAATGTAATTTTCTAAACTTGAATTGTAATTTTCTGAATTTGAAGCAAAAATTCTGAATTTAAATTTTAATTTTCGGAATTTAAAATGAAAATTTTGTATTCGAATTGTAATTTTCTAAACATTAATTGTAATTTCCTTAGCTTTAAGTTAAAATTC
This sequence comes from Urophora cardui, assembly GCA_960531455.1. Taxonomy (NCBI): domain Eukaryota; kingdom Metazoa; phylum Arthropoda; class Insecta; order Diptera; family Tephritidae; genus Urophora; species Urophora cardui. Next base: position 129,253,940 of record OY482673.1, read on the forward strand.
TGAATTGTAATTTTTTGAACTTGAATTGTAATTCTCTGAATTTGAATAGAAAATTGTAATTTTTCAAACTTAAATTTTAATTTTTGAACATGAATTGTAATTTTCTTAATTTGAAGCAGAAATTCTGTACTTGAAATGCAATTCTCTGAATTTTAAATTGAAGCTTTGAATTCGAACTGTAATTTTGAAAACTTGAATTGTAATTTTTATAACTTGAATTTTAATTTTCGGAGTTTGAAGTAAAAAAATTTTGAACTTTCTGAATTTAAAATAGAAATTTTTTAATTTAAAATGAAAATTTTTAATTCGAATTGTAACTTTTGAACTTGAATTATAATTTTCTAAACATGAATTGTAATTTTCTGAATTTGAAGGGAAAATTCTGAATTTACATTTTATTTTTTGAAAATGGAAATTCTGAAATCAAATTGTAATTTTTGAACTTGAGTTATAATTTTCTAAATTTAAAATAAAAATTTTGAATTCCAATTGTAATTTTTAACATGAATTTTAATTTTTTGAATTTAAAATGGCAGTTCTGAATTCGAATTTTAATTTTTTAACTTGAGTTGTAATTTCCTGAATTTGAAGTAAAAATTCGGAATTTAAATTTTAATTTTCTAAATTTAAAATGAAAATTTTGAATTCGAATTGTAATTTTTAACATGGATTTTAATTTTTTGAATTGAAAATGGAAATTCTGAATTCGAATTATAATTGTAATTGTAATTTTTGAACTTGAATTGTAACTTTCTGAATTTGAAGTGAAAATTCTGAATTTTTATTTTAATTTTCTGAATTTAAAATGGACCTTTTGCATTCGAATTATAATTTTCTAAGCTTGAATTGTAATTTGTGTATAACTTGAATTTTAATTTTCAGAGTTTTCTGAATTTAAAATTGAAATTTTTGTATTTAAAATGAAAAATGTGTAGTGGTGAGAAATTGCTCAACCTTAATTTGCCGCATACGATCGCATACTCAAGTGATTTGCATAGCAAAAAAAAAAAACAAAAAAAAAACCACATAAAGTTAAAACAAAATATCACAGAAAAGCAATTTGCATAAATGTGACCCACTTTAAAACACGTGGCTTAATGTACAACAATTTCGCAGAAGCAGAAAAATGGAGGAGCAAACGAGAAAAAAGTAAAAATAGAAAATACTAAATACAAAATAAAATATAAAAAATAAAAAATAATAAAATAAAAAAAATTAATAAAAAACGCTTAAGTGACCGAAGAATAATGGGAAGGCATACAATAATAATTTGTTTTCTTCCGGCAATTTTTCTTTTTTGTCGACTTGATGAAAACTCAACTCGGCGAAAAAACAGAATGTGAATGTAAATGTGATGTAGAATGGGAAAGTATGAATTTTTATAGCGACTTATAGGTACTTGTGTGGTTAAGCAATTTTGTATACGGTGGACAAAAAGAAATTTTAAATATCAAATATGAAGAACTTAAAAAGAGCATAACGTAAGCTACGCTACGCTTTTAGGTGCCATAGTAACATCCAATAGGCAGCAACACAAACACGGCACGCTTGCGGAAGCATTAAAAAGCAACAACAAACAATTTATGCAAACATTTAACGACAACAAGTCACTTAAGTATGTATGTATGTGCTTCCAACGCAAGACATATTGCCCTTTGGCAGCAACAAAAACTCATTCAATTGTAATAAATTAGCCGAAAAAGGAGGGAAGAAGAGGAACAGCAACGAACCGCAGTAGAGGGCAGAGAGGCAGAGATGCCTCAATGGCGTAGATCGCTTTTCACGCTTCACTGTGCCACGTGCACCCAGAAAAGCCAAACAAAAAAATGAATGAATTTTTATTATGAAACTTCCGTACACTTTCGCTTTACGCCAAACCAATTTAAAAATAAAAAAGGAAAATATTAGCATCTGCACTTCTTCTACCTTCTTGCTTTAATGTGTTTTTGAGGCGTTCATTGTACCTCATGCGCAAGCCTACAACCACCACCGCTAAGTGGCGGCTGCAGCATAGACAAAAGCTATTTTTGTGCTTGCGGCAGAATTTTTATTTACAGCATATTACTCTAGCTGGTATTGTCGGCACGGAACACAATAATGCAGCAGAGGAAATTATTGTAAATACATAATTATAATCAAAAGTTATTGAGGGGCAATTTGGTGCAGATGTAGTGGTAATAAATGGCCAAAATGAAGTATGTAGGATATCAAAAATTACTAAACGTATAAAATTATTAAGCATAATTTAATTAAATTCTCAGTGGCTCAATTTTGTAACTTTTAATGACGTTTAATGAAATTTAAAATGAATTTTTTTAAGCATATTAGAAAGGTTACATTAGATTAGGTTGGGTTGCAGTGTCTAGTGTTGCACGCAGCAAAACGTATAAGCCCAAACGGTACCATTGTGATAACATGGAGATCATAATCGTTACTCAAACCAGCTTGTCAATTGAGCAAATCTAAGAAACTCAGTATTTTCTTATGCGCTTTTCTCGCCAAATTACCGAGAACACCGAGATTGGGAGATACTCGTCGTTCTACAAATGTGTCATTGTAGAGAACACCAATTGTTAGGTTGACCAGTAATAAAGCCCACTACAAGTGAGCAGTTTTTGTACTTTAAAGAAACAGCCATTCAGCTCGCTTCTCATTTCAATCAAGCCAGAAGAACCTTGAATGTTTATAAGTACTTAGTACCTAACCTCATTTAAACGTCAAGCGGCATACTCAAATACTTCTAAGATGTCGAATGCCGAGCGAATGTGCCCCCTCTTGCAAGTTCCTTTGTCATCTCATTATTTGGTTTATCACAGTGTTCAAGCATAGATACCAGTTTGTAAAAAATCTGCTTTGCCATCTCGTCAAGAGATTCGCGTAAGTTTTCTACTATTCTGGATATATGTACATGAGGCAGTTGGAAGGTTGGAAAAGAAGATTTCTAAGCCAACGGGTTGCTCTGTTCGAACATCTTTTGTAAGAGTTTATTGCCTTAAAGCATTAGCAATAACAGAAAAAACATGATATGGCTCAAAAACTTCATGGCTTTTCAAGTAAGATATTACAATGATCGGCTCATTTACTCGAAGCTTTCGTTTCATTGCTTTTTTTACTATACAAAGTCATTCATGCGAAGACGGCCATTGCCGTGCGATAGTCATGGGCCATAGTCATGGATGTTGTTAACTTCCCTAAAGGAAATATAAGCAGGAAAGTATTGATGATTGTAGTAACTTTGGGCTTACTGGGTATGTATGTATGTATGTATATGAGAGTAACCAGAGCGCCTGTTAGCTAGATTTTTCAATGCGTACGGACACATGTACATATTAATAAATTTTCTTATATATTTATCTGTAAGTAAGCATTTTCTATTCCCTATTTTTGAACGCGTTCAATGCACAACTTGTCTTGTGTTTGTAAACTTGTCTTACCGACAAAAACAACATCATCACTGTCCCAGCAGTTTATTTTGCATAGAACGAACACAATAATATTTACATAAATACATAAACAAAAGTTATCCCCCATAATTGCCAAAGAATAAATATTTTAATCAAAGTTTTCATATGAATATAGTATTGCAAATCTTGAAAGTCTTAACTCAATTGAAGCGATGGTAGAAAGAAAAAAGTTTAAAGTAAGGTGATAGTTTTAGTTAAGTGATAGATATGTATGTATACATATGAATATTTATATACATGTATATACCCAACTAGCTGACCCGCCAGCCGTTGTTCTGCCTAAAATTTATTCCTATAAAGCCTTAAGGAAAAGTCATAGATTACCGTGTTGCCGTATCCCTATCCCTATCCCTATCCCTATTTATATTCCTATCGCTAACCCTATCCCTATCCCTATTCCTATTCCTATTCCTATCTCTATCTCTATCTCTATCTCTATCTCTATCTCTATCTCTATCTCTATCTCTATCTCTATCTCTATCTCTATCTCTATCTCTATCTCTATCTCTATCCCTATCCCTATCCCTATCCCTATTCCTATCCCTATCCATATCCCTATCCCTATCCCTATCCCTATCCCTATCCCTATCCCTATCCCTATCCCTATCCCTATCCCTATCCCTATCCCTATCCCTATCCCTATCCCTATCCCTATCCCTATCCCTATCCCTATCCCTATCCCTATCCCTATCCCTATCCCTATCCCTATCCCTATCCCTATCCCTATCCCTATCCCTATCCCTATCCCTATCCCTATCCCTGTCCCTATCCCTATCCCTATCCCTATCCCTATCCCTATCCCTATCCCTATCCCTATCCCTATCCCTATCCCTATCCCTATCCCTATCCCTATCCCTATCCCTATCCCAATCCCTATCCCTATCCCTATCCCTATCCCTATCCCTATCCCTATCCCTATCCCTATCCCTATCCCCATCCCTATCCCTATCCCTAACCCTATCCCTATCCCTATCCCTATCCCTATCCCTATCCCTGTCCCTATCCCTATTCCTATCCCTATCCCTATCCCTATCCATATCTCTAGCCCTATCCCTATGCCTATTCTAACCCTCCAGACTTTCTAGGGTCACCCCTGGTCCACATTTTGGTCGATATTTCGGAAAACGGGTCGCATAGGGTCTTGAAAATCACCTCTTTTTTAAATACTCACCAACACCTTTTATTTGATACCCATTTTGTAGAAAACTCGTTTGGGGTCACACCTGGTTCAGGAAATACCTCGAATACGGGGTCTTATATGGGACCAATAACTACACCTTGTTAAAGCACTCGTCAACACCTTTCATTTGATACCCATATCGTACGAACCCGTTATAGGGTTACCCTGGTCCACATTTTGTGGAATATCTCCAAAACCTTCCCGGATTCTTATACTTTTTTTGGCCATAAACCATGTCGGGCCCAATCGAAAACCACGTGCAAAATTTCATTTAATTCAGTCCAGCCGTTCTGGAGTTAAATCATCAGGGAGGAAAATGCGACTTATTTTTATGTATATAATAGATAAACACAGACGCGAGGATGATATCGCAGCGAATTCGAGGCGAGTTCGCGAAAGCCAGATATTCGCGAATGTAATATCTCGGACTCGCCTCGAGTTCGCGGCAAGTTCAAGAAAATCAATTTTCGCGATATAATTTTTTTAAAGCTGTTTTGCACTAAAAAATCATAGTTCTAAAATTTTGCATTTATACCTGAACTCGAATATCACAGTCCCGCAGATGTTATCGTGGGGAACTATTAGGCGAGTTCGCGAAAGTAGATCAAATCAGTTTATAATCAAATAGATACGAGTATGTAGAAAAAGCAATTGAAAATTGTTTAAATAGAGGGACGTTATTTACTGATTAAATTTATTTGAAAAGCTTTTGTTATTTCATGAAAGTTAAACTTACTTTATAAAAATATTTTAAGTGCTTTGTATTATTTTATACGGATTTAACCCATTGCCAGTAAACCAAACTCTGAACTTTTAATTTTTCGAAACGCCTCTTATAAAAAATCTCGAATCGCTAATGAACAAATTTTCGAATCGCCAACGATCAGAGTAATTAAAAATTCTCGAATCGCCAACGATCAGAGAAATTAAAAATTCTCGAATCGCTAATGATAAAAAATTCGAATCGCCAGTGATCCGAGAATGAACAAATTCTCGAATCGCTAGTGATAGGTGACATGCCTGCGAATTCGGATTCGCCGATCTATCGCCGCGAACTATTGCCGCGATAATATATGCAGAGAAAGCGAATCCGACGCGAATTCGAGGCGAATCAGTTGTGTTTATTGGGTATGCATGCATACGGCCGTATGCATGTATGTATGTATTTCTGTAGTTATATAAAGTTCAGGTGATAACTTTGATACCTGCAAGTGTGTATGCACCTATAAATGTTATTCAATTACTTACTTTCACAACTTTTGTCTTATGGTTTTAACACTTTGATTTGAGATAAATTTTTAACTAAAATAGTTGTTAAGTAATTGAAAATTGAATGAAGATTAATACTAAGATTATATTGAAAACTTCATAAGGTTATAGGTATATAGAAATCTATAGAGAAATCTTATGCTAGAGACACACATCGTAGTATAGTAGAAATATTGCGATCTATACCACATATGTATGTGTCACTCTCATATTGTAGTTTAATTGAAAATTTCCATAGTAAAGCCAAACCATAGTATTGATATTATAATATTCATACCACATGTGTGTCTGAGGCATTACTGACATATGTGACAATCTTATCAGAAAATGTTTGTGTTTAAAGAACATTTCGAAATTTCGAATGTTTAGTAAATTCTTAAGTGAAAAAATTTTATGATTTGTGTTTTTGAATAATTAGATTTTACATCAAACAGTGGGCATATTATCAACCCGATTCTAAACGAAAATTCTCCACGAGTTTTTTCGCTTCTCCCTATTTCTTTAGTTTGGACGCAAAATGAATGAATTCCTGGCGAAAATTTACTATCGGAGTGTATATTTATTAGTGGAGATGTATACTTAAAATAGTTTCCTTAGAGCGCGAAAGCATTTCAAATCGTGCGTATGCTTGGTTGGCTGAGTTATGTATACGCCTCCATTAATCGAACTTGAACGATGTTTTTTATGAATTCATTAATAATAATACATACAGAAATTGATGTTTTCCCTACGCACACAAAAATTTTCATTACTGAGTTAAATTGAATTTGCTTTTAAAATTGAATATCTTCTTTTCTATTCACGTTGGATCTGCTTTTGGTGCTTATATTTCATTATTTATGCTTCGCATCACTTTTATAGTTAAACTATAATTTTGACATGATATTTGCATACTTGAAATATGAGCTGTAAACTGGAGTTATGCACCTATAAAGCATATGAAGATATTTAAGTTCCTAAATAACTACACATGCAAAAACACGTGTCATCAATAATATATTTCTGTTTATAACACATAAACTTAAAAGAAGACGTTTCTTGTACATAAAATAATCAAATAAAAAAATAATAATCACAGCGGAAATAGGAAATAGGAAACGCAAGCAGGAAGCAAAAAGAAACATAAAAAAAAAAACAAATAAGTTATGCAGCAACATAAAATAAATTTCGCTCCACCACCTGCCAAACAGCTTTTAGTATATACCTACTCGTGATATTGAACTAAAATAGACAAGTAATTCCATAAGGTAATAGAAAGATATAGCAGCTACATATTTCAATATACAAGGCGATAAATAAGAGGGATATTAATTTTTATATTTTTCCTTTCTCGGTTTTACACTTTCTTTCTTACGCATATCACTTTCATTGTAAGTGGAACATCAACTTGTCATTCAAATTTCACATTAATTTATTTCAGTTATTATAAACATTCAGGTACTTGTTTATGTATATATGTAAGCATATTATCTTATTTGCATCATGTTAAAAATAACGCTCAGCGACTGGTTCCTTCTGAAGCTAGCCTGACTGTCATGCATGCGAAAATTTGTTAGCCCATTATCAACCTTATAAGTCAGTGTAGATTAGTCGCCCCTTATGACAGAGCACAACTGATAAGCGGGTGGAAAGGAAGTGTTCAAGGTCTTCTATAGCGTAGCAACACATCGGACAAGAAGGACTATCGTTGTGTTTCAATCTTTAAAACTAGACCCTAAAACACCATGCGGTGGATATTGAGCTCACACTGCTCTCATTCTACCTGACTTTTGATATGGATAATCAATTTATAAGTTCACTAGCATCACCAAAGCATGTTCGAAATGCGCTTGTCAGTCTTAGAACGGCCATGAGCGGCACGGAGTTTGTTGCCCTGGCTAGCGATGGTCGACGAGTTGAACGCATACAAACTTTATTGGTAACCATCACTTCACGATAGCCACATGTTGCTTACGCCGATCTAGTACCACACCAAGATATTTTATGGATGTCTACGTAGTTTGCTCGCACTCCCCAAACGAGATGCATATGTATATTCTCACACACCTTTCTTGCGCTCCCTAGCATTAGTTGTGTTCGTTCCGCGAGCTAGACGGCCATGGTCGTCTGAGCTTTTCTATGTAATTTGCGACTCCTCCTATTACGAGGCCATCTGCGTAGGCTAGAAGCTCTACCGATTTAGTCTATTCCAGCTCTGGGACCGCATTGTACATAATATTATACAAGAGAGGGATTAGAACGGATCTTTGTGAAACTCGACAGGTTATCGCTTAGTTCTCGACGCCCTCATCGGAGTTTTAGACTAGCTCTCTCTCTCAAAGTAACAGTATAATTATATTTGTAAGGTATTTCGGGTCTCGAACAAATGCGTTAGCTGTAAAAAAAAACCAATTGAAAAGCTCATTGTAAGACAAATACTTCAAAGTTTTATACCCTTAGGTCTTGAAATGGAGAAGCTATACCCCAAAATGTCCATATCTGAACAATCGGTTATATGGGAGCTATAGGGTAAGGTGGGGTGCCTTTGACACCTTTTTTTGAAGTCTCATATCTCAGACATTTTTGGGAAAACTAAGGTTTTAACAATTGACAATAACTATTCATTATTTATCTCAATATTTGAGTAGCTAATAGAGCTCCAGATTTTTTTTTAACCTTTTCGAGTAGCCCGAACAAATGCTGTTCAAATGCTCGAACAGTTGTTTGTTTGTTTATTACCCGTATGTTTGTACGGGAATTTGAACAATTCGGGCATTTTGAAGTTTGTTTTTTTCTTTTGTTTATTATTTTTTTTTTTCTTCTTCATATGTAGTTTTTTTATTTTTGTTTTTCCGATACACATTTTTTTGTTTGTAAGCTCGAATGCTCGAATGTTTGTACGGGCATTTGAACAACAAACGGGCGTCAAACAAAAACGATCAGTTTGAATTGCTCGATACCCGGGTATCTAGAGCCCTAGTAGCTAATGAGATGAAAAAACACGTAAATACCCTTTTCAGATACTTTTTAAAAAAAAAGCCATTTTGTCAAATGTGCCCCGTGGTTAGGGATGGCAAAAAAAATTTAATAATCGATTAACCGTTTTTTAGGTTAACCGAAAGTGTTCGATTATTAATCGCGAATAATCGTAGGGAACTAACCGATTATAACCGTTTTTCGATTACAATTACTGACAAATTAATACGTAGTACCCCAAGAGGACAAACAAGCTAATTTTTTATACATATTATGTATGTGTGTTCGTTTTTATTAGCCGTGTTTTTATTTAAGCGCATATTCATCTGCGCTTAAATTTTGTATGGATTTCTAAGCGCACATCTCCATTCGCGCCTCCGGAAATTTTTGATTTCAGTTCCAAGTCCTGTGAGAGCCCCTCTACCCCCCTGAAATAGTCATTTATTTCGGGGCGTTGTTCCTTAATGGAAAATTTTCCCAAAAACAATTTTAAAGAGGTACGAATTCATACAAATTCGTATAAAAATGAAAAATGAATGAAAAAGCTGTGCACATTTATCTACACGTTGCGCTTACTTATATAATAAAATAAATACATAAATAACATCATCAATCATTCATTAATACTAATTCATAACATTTTGCCTTGAAAAATAATTTACAAAATATAAGGATTTATTTCATGAAGATAACCATTTAATTATTGTACTGAGATGGTTTAAATTTTTAATAATGCCACTTTCCTTAAAAAAACTATAATAAACGAAAAAATCGTCATTTATTGGGAAAAATCGTCAATTCGGCAACACTGGCTGGGAGGGAACGTTTATTGCGGTTTTTTGGATATACTCACAAAACCGTAGGTAACCGAATTCGTACTCGAATGAAAAGGCGGTAATTCTCAACTTCGATTATTTCCTTTTGATTATTTTCGACTTGAGAGGAAAAAGGTTAATCGAAAAAATAATCAAAAGAAAAAAACCGATACATTTTAACCGTTAACCGAAAGAAATTAACCGATTATAATCGTTTTTCCGGTTATAGTTGCCATCCCTACCCGTGGTAGGGGTACCTGTGACTTGAGTAGGGGCACATTTGGCCATCACAATGTAAACTAAATTTTTATTAATTTTTAACTTTAAAAAACGAGGCATTGTGTCATAAAACAAAATTAAAGTTTTTATTTAAACAGTATTATAATATTATAATAATAAGCGAAAATGTATGGTAAATTCACTAGCTCTTTTAATGTTGAACGTTGTAAATTAAATGTTTATTATTACACAACACCTGCGGTAGGTATGTTCTATTGTATTTTGTTATCAGATGCTTACTAAAATTTTAATATGAAAAAAACCAAGAAAAAGTGAAAAAGGTAATATTCTAAAAATATAAATGATAAAAAACTTTAAAAAAGTAAAAAAAAAATAAAAGTAAAAACGAATAGGAAACTCAATAAATATGGGCTGCGTTGTTGTATTGATGTTCTTCTAAGTCTTATGGGAAAAACTAACCCTGCTGATACAATTGTTGTAAACCTATACCACTTTATAACGTTATACTACTTTAAAAAAGCTTGTGAATTACCCAATGGATATCTGAAAGCTTATATCGAACTAATATTTTATACGAGATGTTCTAGATGGGTTTATTTTGGCAGGTTTAGCTTTCTTAGAGGCACATAAACGTTTAATTGGTCTTATTATTTTATTTGACATTCGTCAAAGGCACCCCAAACTGGAAAGTCAAATGTACCCCAAATGACTTTATCCAAAATAATCATCACACAATTTTTTTTTTCTTTCAAAATAGTGAATAATTAAGATTAATTTTCAATCTTTAAGCTTCGAAGAACCAGTTAAGAACACTCATTTAAAAAAAAATTTTTGCTTTACTTGTGAAAACCCTTGCGTGACACTACACAAAAATTACATCAGCTAACGGAAAATCATCGAATCATGTGTTACTTCGCTAGGCATTAAAGCAGAGCTGCCAAATTAGGTATACACATGTGTTATTGTATAAGGCTGCTTTCAATTCTATTTTTGCGAAGTTTTTATAAGGTTTTTACACCGAAAATGGCAAAGTCAACGGTGCCCCAAAGTCAAAAGGACCCCACCTTACCCTATGTTATAGTAGTCCGATTCGGCCGATTACCACAAATGATCAGCTTCTCCTAAAAAATCTACTCGCAGATATCTCGAAAACTGAGGGACTAGCTTGCATTCATACAGACAGAAAGACGGACAGTCGGACAGACGGACAGTCGGACAGACGGACATGGCTTAATCGACTCAGCTCATGATCCTGCTCATATTGGTATATATTTTAGTGGGTCTGTCACACCTCCTTCTGGTGCTTTCAAGATTTATATTTCGGCACAAAGCTATAATACCATTTCATTCTAATGAAAGGTATAAAAGGTTACTCATACGCCCCATCGCACCACAAGCAAATCACCGTGTGGGCAGAGGTCTCATGCATGTATGCATTAACTTTAATGCTAGTATTAGATATATTTACTTCAAAGCATAAACTGTGCATGAGTAGCGCTTTAAGTTCACTGCAAATAAAAGGAAGAAGTAAACTTTTCTAAAAACAAAAACAAAAAAAGCAAAAACAAAAGCGAAGCCACCTTTGCCTTTCATCGTTTTGCTGTTTTTGCCATTATTTTAATTACTATGGTACGCTATTGTCGCCAGCTGCGCCCACAACAGCAGAAGCAAAGCACAAGGCACAGGCAACGCAGAAAAAACAAAGAAACAAAAGGCAAAGCTAGAGAATGGAAGAAGAAGAAGAAACAAACAAAGCAAGCGAGACTGGAAGGGAGGATAAGGAAAGAGGAGGGAAGAGAAGTACACAAGGTTTAAGTAAAGCAAAGCCGCAAAGGAAAACAAATGAGGACGGGCACGCAAAGAAGCAACAACAAAATTCTAAGAATATAACAGGAAACAAAACACAACAAAAGAATAAAAGCCAAAAAACTAAAACAAAAGCCTAAAACAAAAGCCTAAAACCAAAAACAAAACCAAAAAATGCAACAACGCATATATACATACGTACATCTTTTGTCTTTCTGCGGCACGCGGTTTTCCCTCCTCCCATGCCACAAACTATGCTGCTGCCATTGTTGATGTGCAACATGTTTTACATAAAACCATCTCATTTGCAAAAGCGAAAGAAAAGTGAAAAATAAGAGAGTTAGGAAAAAGAGTGAAGCATAATTTGTAGAGCTTTTTACACACAACAAACTGGTCTAAAAATCGCGCATGCGCAATGTTGCTTTAAGAGCGCAACGCAAATTAAGCCGCTTTCTAACTTAACTAACATTTCTAAGATACTTACTCTATTGTATATATGTATGTATTGCATTACTCAACGTATTTTAACGCTTTGCTATTCCCAAGGTCAACTCTGTGTGCACTGAGTTAAAGTTGTTTGTTGGCTAACGATGTGCAACAGGCTACTTTTTGTTGCATTCACGCATTTTCAGCGATTTCGTAATCAGCGCAAGGGCAGTATATGACTGCATTTGACAGTGCATTTAGTAACGGGTTGCATAAGCAATATAATGACGTATTGTGGAACCAAAGTATTCAATAGAATGACGTTTGTACTTGTGTTGTGTTATGTGATTATAATGGAATTTTAAATTTTTATGAAATCTAGTTTAGCTAGACACACTTCATTAAGAGCGTTTGTAGGGATTGTGCAATAAGGAGACTGAGTTATGAAAACAAAAAAAAAAAAAGAAATCTAAATTTGAGTGGAATAGCGAGTCCCTGAAATTTAAAATAAAATATAATTCTTGCGGGAAATATGCATTTTATTTTCTAACATAATCTACTTCTAGCGCGATACACTAAGCCAGCGTTTTTTTTCGATTTTTATACCTTTCATGAGAATGAAATGGTATTATAACTTAGTGCCAAAAAATTTTTGTCGAAAGTACCAGAAGGAAGCGTGGGGGACCCACCAAAATATATACCGATATGGTCAGAATCACGAGCTGAGTCGATTAAGCCATGTCCGTCTGTCCGTCCGTCCGTCTGTGTGAACGCAAACTAGTCCCTCAGTTTTTGAGATATCTGAATGAAATTCGGAATACAGGTATGTTGTTATATGCAGCTGATCATTTGTCGGAACCGGCCGAATCGGACCACTATAACATATAGAAAACAACCGATTATTCAGATATACATGAAATTTTTGGATGTAATTTGTGCATAACTTCCCCATTTATACAGCTAAGGACATGAAACTTTGAAGTAGACGTGCCCATTTTGGCCCAAACAAGGTTACCGAAAATTGTCAAGATCGGACCACTATAACATATAGTTCCACAACATCCGATTATTCAGATATACACATTTTGGTGTATAACTCCTCCATTTTAACAGCTAACGGCCTGAAATTTTGAAGTATTTGTACCCATGTGGACCCAAACGAGATTGCAGAAAATTGTTAAGATCGGACCACTATAACCTATAGCTCCCCTACAACCGATTGTACAGATATACACATTTTGGTGTATAACTCCTCCACTTTAACAGCTAACGGCGTGAAATTTTGAAGTATTTGTACCCATATGGGCCCAAACAGGGTTACCGAAAATTGTCTAGATCGGGCCACTATAACATATAGCTCCCCTACAACCGATTGTTCAGATATGGACATTTTGGTGTATAACTCCTCCATTTTAACAGCTAACGGTGTGAAATTTTGAATTATTTGTACCCATATGGGCCCAAACGGGATTACCGAAAATTGTCAAGATCGGACCACTATAACATATAGCTCCCATACAACCGATTATTCAGATATGCACATTTTGGTGTATAACTCCTCCATTTTAAAAGCTAACGGTGTGAAATTTTGAAGTATTTGTACACATATGGGCCCAAACGGGATTACCGAAAATTGTTAAGATCGGACCACTATAACATATAGCTCCCATACAACCGATTGTTCAGATATACACATTTTGGTGTATAACTCCTCCATTTTAACAGCTAACGGTGTGAAATTTTGAAGTATTTGTACCCATATGGGCCCAAACGGGATTACTGAAAATTGTTAAGATCGGACCACTATAACATATAGCTCCCATACAACCGATTGTTCAGATATTTACATTTTGGTGTATAACTCCTCCATTTAAATAGCCAAGACACCATTTTTTCTAATAAATCTTTCCATAAATGAACCCACAGAATTAAAATTATAAATTAAACTTAATCCGGCTATGTACATACATAGGTAACTTTTCATTTCCCCACTCATGAAAGGTATGAAGTCTTCGGTACGGCCGAAGACAGCCGCGCTTTTACTTGTTTTGATTACTACCGTCGAGCTACCGTCGGGAGGTGGGTTGAGCGCCAGGCTCTCGATGTGTCCGTAACGGTCGCGTTACTACCCTCAGTCTGCCTTAACAGGGTTCACCCATTTATTTATTTATAAACGTACACTGAAAAAACAACTTACTCAGATTATGGAAAAGTGGGAATGATTCGGCGCTAAAGACATATTTCCATATTTTGATGTACGATTTTCTTCAAATCAAGGAATAAAAACCATGTTTTAAAGAGAATTGTTACATCAAAATATGGAAATATGTCTTTAGCGCCGAATCATTCCCATTTTTCCATAATCTGAGTAATTTTTTTTTTGAGTGTACTGCGTCCTAAACTCCTGTACACTCTGGGAAAAAACAACATTATAAAATCAAAAATAAAATTTTTTGTTTTCATAATGCACGTTTTAAACCAAAACCATTTTTAATTTTAAACAATGAAAATTTTTAAATTAAAAATGAAATTTTTGAATTAAGAATGAAATTTTTTAAGTAAAAATGCATTTTGGATTTAAAAGAAACATACTTAAATTAAAAATTAAAATGAATGTTGATTCAAAAACTTGCTCTTTGTTCAAAATTTTTTTGTGAGAAAACATTTTTTTGTGAGAAATCCAACAAAAACAATAATGAGAATCTATTTTTTTTAATTTTGTTTTTACAGTGATTTATATAAATACATGGATTCTTTTTCAGGAAAGGGAAATAAATGAATAATAGGTTACTACAATTGAATATAAATGTTTAATGTTCCACTATGTGATGGCATTGGATTGAATTTCAGGTTGATGTCATGGTTCGAATACGGAGGAGAATATAAAATAAAGAAGAAAATGGAGAATAAGGAGAATAAGAAATAAAGATAGCAAACAGTTAAGGCGAAGTAGAAAAGAAGAGGAGAAAAAGGGGAGGGCTAAATTTTTGTAGTTGGCACTCGGAATT